>CM038793.1:69829578-70056493 GCA_021764765.1 Vicia sativa
GATTCAGTGGATGGCAAGGAATGTATTTGGATGCTCAAAACCACTTGAAACAAGCTGAATCAATGACTGCCAGTTGCTTGAAAGTCACGAATTTTTTGAGTTTGAAACTAGGGTTTTGGAGCAATTTTTCTGTCCTTAATCATGTGCTATGCATTGTGTATTTATATTGGATGGAATTGGAGCTGATTTGAGGAAGAAATCATCATTAATCAATGCAAATCAAATTTGATTTTGTACAAAATCAAATTTTCAAATTTTGATTAATTTTCAATCCAATCTTGCCATATCAATCCAATTTTCGAAATTTGCTGGCTTTGTTGAGTTACTTGGATGCCAAGGAAAAGAGAAAAATCAATTTGCAATTAATTTTTGATTTTATACTTTATTTTTGAATTTAATTTGTATTTAAATGAATAAATTCCAAATTAAATAGAAAAATAAAATAAAAATTCGTGGCTTTGGGCTTTGATGTTCCAAATTGTATGAGGAACAAGTTTGGATGAAGAAAAAGTAGGCCCATTTGCAAAGTTTTTGATTTTTAGAAGTATCTCTCTTTGTGCATTCTTCCAAAATTGCCCAACTTGTAGATGGTGTAACTTGCTCAATTTTCCACATTTTTGAGTGTTCTTGGACTTTTTGGAAAGCTCTAAGAGTCCTCTAAACAATGTCTTTGGTCTCATCTCAATTGGAGTTACCATGCTCAAAATATCTTCAAAACAAAAAGTTGACTTTTTGTTGACTTTGAAAATGACCCGGTAATGTTTTGAGCTATACCTCTCAAATGAAGCATTTTTTGGACATTCTTGTGAGACATGAAGTTGTAGAGAATTGAATTTCCTTCAAAACAAGAGGTGGTGGAAAAATTTCTGAGAAAGTATGAGAAAGTTATGATCAGTCAAAGTTCAGTTGACTTTTCATCTAGAAACCCTAATTTAGAAAGTTTGACTTTTGTGCAAAACTTGAGTTTTCTTGATGAATCATGATCAACCCTTGATCAAATGATGAATGTAACTTCAAAATGAGGATGTTGACCAAAAATCGAAGTTTTGTATGTTGACCACAGTTGACTTTTTGTCCAATACACCCGATTTTCAACCATTTGAGCAATTGTCTGAGGAAACTTGACTTGTGAAGCTTGAAACTTGGCATGGAGAACCTTTGAAGCATATGAGGAGGCATGAAGGCCATTGGAGATGTTGGAAATCCATCTTGACTTGAGAGATACCAAACCCTAGTTTGGGTTGATTGTCTAGGAGAGAGTTTGTCTGATCAACTCTTGAGGAATCCTTGAGTATGGATGTATGAAATCTTTTGAGTAGATGGAGGGCAAATTTTGGGGTATGACAGTGTGTGTGTGTGATATGTATTCACAGGAGTTTATGAAGGAAATATAAACAATGCATGATGTTTATTTACAGCAGTTTATGTAATATAACCAAGTGTCTGTGAAACGAATGTTTAAAACGAGCGTAACTTGATTATTCACAAGTTTGAACTGTGTTCAAGGAAATGAATATGTACGAGCGAGTTTTTATGTAGACAAAGATGGATGTACATAGGAGGGTTGGGACTTACACTGTAAGAGAGGCCCATTGATTTGAAAGCAGTTTCACAGGGAATAATGCTCCTTTCAATACCAATGGCATTTAGTGTAAAATGTCAGATGAAAGCAGAAATGATTGATCAAAGTTTATCGTAAAAGTATTTTCAAAGAAAAGTATCAGTATTATGTACGATAAAAAGTATTTGAAAAAGAAGTATCGTGTTATATACGGATAAAAGTTTGTTTTGAAATATACGTGTTATGTATAGATGAAAAGTTTGTTTAAAAAATGTTTGACAAAATTTTGATATGTACAAAGAAATATTATGTACATAAAAGAATGTTATGGGACTTACACCATGATGGAGGCCCATTGGTTTGAAAGAAGTTTTACTCAGGAGAATTCTTCCTTTAAAACCAATGGATTCGGCGTATAGACAAACGAATGAAAAACAAATGAAAGAAATTTGTTTATGTTTGAATATTGACAAAGATGTTTTGAATATGTACAAATAAAGTTAAGTATGTACATAAAGGGTTGGGACTTACACCATAAGGGAGGCCCATGATCGATCGAGAAATTCGAGAGAAGAGGAAATCGATTTATCGATTACGAATCGGATTGATCATGGTAAAAGATGCAAGTTTGATGAAATGTTTTGAAAAATGATTTGAAAATGTTTTGAAATGTGAGGCTTATTCATGAGAAGTTTTGAAAAAAATCGGAAGTCGAAAACTTGAAAAATTTACCTTTTAAGGAGGTTTGAAAAAGTGTTCAGAACATCGTTTTCGGCTCGATTAAAATTAATCAGATGAAAATATTTTTGGATTTTTTTGACATAATCATAAAATATATGTATTAAATGACAAGTGTGCAAAAAATCATCTCAAAATGAGAAGTTTTGATTGGTTAAAAAAATTGTTGAAGTTTGATAAAAAAACATGAAAATATGACAAAAAAAAGAATGGCGTGTGAATGACTTAAAGGCAAGCAGACAACCACTAGGCCAAACGCGTTTGAGGTGTTAGTGGATTAAAACACGCGTTGATATAATATTGGTTAATTTGAAAATTTAAAACTGAAGAACACCAAGAACACGCGCGCAGTGTTCTTCGTTCCAATGATTCCCAGATTTTCAAACTCAAGCTATAATCCTCGTTTCTCCATGAAATCAGATGAAATAAACATGAAAGTTGACCGAAATTGAACAAGGAATATGATGGTGATTGTTAATTTCATTTATTTTTAGCCCAGAATGATTTAGGTTTTGAAGAACACGAAGAACCCTAAACTGAAAAACTTAAATTAAATGATGTATGTTGGATGATTCATTGATTTTATTGAGGGCTAATGGTCGCTAGAGGTGCAGAAAAAGATTGGCCAAGAGCTTTTCTCAATTGGTGCAGGGAATATGGAGTTGGAAGTTCGTGTTCTAACCTGGAAAAGTGAGAATCAAATTCTGGGCAAACGTGTTTCCAAAGCTTGTTTGAGGATTGCTACACCTTCATCGGCATGTATGGAAGCTTTGTGGATGGCCTGCTTGTTCTGAACTTGCTCCAATCTCTCCAACCAAGTCAACCTACAGTCAACTTAAAATGAAAATCGAAACTGGGGTTAAGAGTGTTACAGATGGTTGTGATTGATCTGGATCATGTCCATGGAGTATGGTGATGATGTTAGGATCATTAGAACATAGTTTAATCCAGCCAAACTTCAAACTCGAATCATATGGCAGTTTTGGAAAGTTTGAGAATGT
The DNA here is from genome assembly GCA_021764765.1 of Vicia sativa. Lineage (NCBI taxonomy): Eukaryota > Viridiplantae > Streptophyta > Magnoliopsida > Fabales > Fabaceae > Vicia > Vicia sativa. The sequence goes on from CM038793.1 coordinate 69,832,879, forward strand.
GAAGTTCAAATCTGGTTTCCATTTGTTCTTGGGTTGATTTTATGATTCAAACATGTTTCAAATTGATTTTAGAATGTGTTTGACACCAAAGTTTATCATGATTTTCAATGAATTTAAAAATTGCAAGTTTTTCAAAAGTGCATCATGTTTCTTGATTTGGAAGAAAGAAAAGAGAAAGCATGATTCTTGCAATGCTTTGGTGTGGATTTCTCTTGGATTTGTGATGCTTTTATAGGAAAATTAGGACTGCAATGTTAGGCAAGTGTCCATGGCTTTTGGTGATTCAAAGTTACCTTAAGGGGTAAACATGACTTTTGCAAAAGAAAAGGAACCTTCCTTTTTCACCATGTGCTATTTTTTACAACTTGATCCATATCTTCAATCATCACTTCTCACTGATGTTTATCAGTTTGATGACTCAATTTGGCAAGGTGGCAAGGTTGAATTACTTCTTGGTGAAGAAAACTCAAAAAATGACCTATAATTGATGTTTTGATCTTTGAAAATCAAGTTTCATGGAGCCTTATATTTCAATTTCAAAGACATAGCTAGACTCCATGGATTTGAGAGTTTTTGGACATTTTGGAAAGATTTTTCCATGATCTACAACTTTCATGTTTTGAGTTTTTTCAAATTCCAATTGGAACTAGGTGAAAAAATGGCTTGAAGTTTGGAAAAAATGTGAAATTTCAACACTTAGAAATTTTTCTAAGTTATAGAAATTTTGACTTTTTGTTGACTTTTCCAAATTCTTTGATTTTTTATGATCATGATGGATCATTTGAAGTATTTTGATGATTGAAAAAGTTTTGTTTTGAAAAATTTGACCAAAGGTCAAAGTTTGACTTTTCTGTGCAGATGAAATTTCATCAGACGTTTCTGAAATTGACTGATGAATTCTGTGAACCTCTGTGATGTTTTTGAATCCAGAAATTAGGTCAAGATGTTATATCCAAGATATAATGACCAATCTCTATCCAAAAAAGTCAATTACTGCTCAAAAAATCAGAGAATGCCTATGCTCGACCAAAACCCTAATTGGTCGATCCTCGATTGATCTATGAGAAAATTTAATATCTGAGGATTGAAGGCTGATGATTTGATCAAGATAGATCAAATGGAGTGAGAAAATCTCAAACCCTAATTGGTTAGCTCTTGAATCAGATGAAAATCTGATGAAACCCTAATTTTGTCCTGTGAATGCTATACCTGATTAATGCTGTTTGAACTGTTAGTTGTGCAACAATGCAAATGTAAGGTGGTATATTAGGTCAAAATTTGGGGTATGACACCATGCTATAGAAGACGACGACAACGACTTCAACATCAGCAAGTCGATCTTCCCAACTCCCGACAACGGACTCAGCAATTGGAAGACTGAAGACGTCATACCAATCTCCTTTAGACAGGAGTAATTGCTCTTGTTTTGTTTTGCTTTTCATATTCTCTATGTTTTGAACAATAAACTCTAAAGCCTAGTGCCTTACCCGGGGCATCATGGCTCATTTGTGAGGGTTATTATCTGTCATTTGCATATTTTCATTCAATAAAATCGTTGGACTTTTGCATTCAATTGTTGTTTGTTTTCTTTTACTTTATCACCCCTTCAAAAAGCTATGTGTTTCTTACACATACCCACATGATACACTACAGAATCACTCCGAATCTCGTTGATAACAGCTATGCTATTGCTAAATATGACTTCGATAATCCGATCTACCAAGCCGAAGACGAAAGTGAGGAAGATTGTGAAGTGCCAGGAAAACTTATCAGACTGCTACAGCAAGAAGAGCGAGTTATACAGCCGCACGAAGAGCCAGTTGAGGTTGTGAATTTGGGTACTAATGAAGACAGAAAAGAGATCAAGATAGGAGCGGGTCTTGAGAACAGTGTTAAAGAAAGATTGATCCAGATGCTACGAGACTATATTGAGGTTTTTGCTTGGTCCTACGAAGACATGCCGGGTTTAGACATTGATATTGTGGTACACCGACTACCGACAAAAGAAGGTTTTCTCCCTATGAAACAGAAGGTCCCTCGCATGCGTCCTGAGATGTCAGAGAAAATTAAAGCCGAAGTTATGAAGCAGTTCAACGCTGGTTTCTTAGCTGTTACTTCATATCCACAATGGGTTGCGAATGTGGTACCTGTACCTAAGAAGGATGGTAAAGTACGAATGTGTGTGGATTACAGAGATCTGAACAAAGCGAGTCCGAAAGACGATTTCCCCTTCCTCATATTGATGTTCTGGTTGACAACACCGCTCAGCATAAGGTTTTCTCCTTCATGGATGGTTTCTCTGGTTACAATCAGATCAAAATGGCTCCTGAAGACATGGAAAAGACTACTTTTGTTACACAGTGGGGCACTTTCTGCTACAAGGTTATGCCGTTCGGACTGAAGAACGCGGGCGCCACTTATCAGCGTGCTATGGTGACATTATTTCATGACATGATTCATCATGAGATAGAGGTCTACGTCGACGACATGATAGCTCGATCACAAACTGAAGAAGAACATCTTGATCATCTACAGAAATTGTTCGATAGGTTGAAGAAATACAGACTGAGACTTAACCCTAACAAGTGCACCTTTGGAGTCAGATCCGGTAAACTCCTAGGGTTTGTTGTCAGTGGTAAAGGTATTGAGGTTGACCCCGCCAAGGTTAACGCCATTCAAGAGATGCCAGCTCCCCACACGGAGAAGGAAGTCAGAGGTTTCTTGGGCCGATTGAACTACATTGCCAGATTCATTGCACATCTGACTGCTACTTGTGAGCCAATCTTCAAGTTACTTAAGAAAGATCAAGTAGTGGAATGGAACGACAATTGCCAGATCGCTTTTGACAAAATCAAGGAGTACCTTCAGAATCCTCCCATCCTGATGCCGCCCACCAAAGGAAGACCTCTTATCATGTACTTGACAGTGTTAGAGAATTCAATGGGGTGTGTGTTGGGGCAACATGACGAGTCTGGTCGAAAAGAGCATGCAATATACTACCTTAGCAAAAAAGTTTACCGACTGTGACTCAAGATACTCACAGCTTGAGAAAACTTGCAACGCTTTGGCTTGGGCTGCTCGGCGACTAAGACAATATATGTTGACTCACACTACCTTGTTGATTTCCCAAGATGGATCCGATAAAATACATATTTGAGAAACCAGCTCTCTCCGGAAGAATAGCAAGATGGCAAATGATCCTGACCGAATATGATATCCAGTACACTTCTTAGAAAGCGATCAAAGGAAGTGTAGTAGCCGATCATTTGGTTCATCAAGCCGTAGATGACTATCAGTCTATGCAGTTTGAATTTCCAGATGAAGATGTTTTACTAGTCATTGATTGTGAAGAACCAGGCCCAGACGAAGGACCTGAACAAGGATCCCGATGGACTATGGTCTTTGATGGAGCCTCAAACGCACTTGGCAATGGCATTGGCGCCATCATTACATCCCCGGACATCGCCTTTCACCGCCAGATTATGTTTTGGTTGCACGAACAACATGGCCGAATACGAAGCGTGCATCATGGGTATTAAAGCTGCTATTGACTTAAGAATCAAGTTCTTGCAAGTATATGGAGACTCAGCTTTAGTGATCAGCCAAATTAGGGGCGAGTGGGATACGAAGCATCCGAATCTCATTCCGTACCGAGAGCATGTTCTAAGTTTGATCCCCTACTTCGAAGAGATCACTTTCAATCACATTCCACGAGAAGAGAATCAGTTGGCAGACGCATTAGCTACTATGTCATCTATGTTCAAGGTTAAATGGGACAACGAGGCTCCCCAGATCATCATTGAGAAGTTTGACGAACCAGCGTATTGTTATGAGCTTGATACAGAAGAGAAACCTTGGTACTATGACGTGAAGAGGTATCTTGAGACTCAGGAATATCCCGCAGGGGCATCTGTCAATGATAAGAAGTTCATGAGAATATTTGCATCCAAATTCTTCCTCAGCAACGTCATCTTATACAAGCGCAACCACGATTTGTGCTTACTCCGCTGTGTAGACCAGAAAACAACAATACGTATCATGGAAGAGTTACACGAAGGCACATTTGGTACTCACTCCAGTGGACATACGATGGCTAAGAAGATTTTGAGAACAGGTTATTATTGGTCCACCATGGAAGCTGATTGTCACCGCTACGCTCGATCTTGTCACAAATGCGGTTATGACAAAGTACGTACCTCGATACCTCGAATGTTTTAACAGCTCCTTGGCCTTTTGCAATGTGGGGCATTGACATGATCGGAGAAATCAAGCCCACCGCTTCCAACGGACATCGTTTCATCCTTGTGGAAATTGACTACTTTACCAAATAGGTAGAAGCAACCTCATTCGCATCAGTTACCAAGAATGTTGTGGCTCGTTTCATCAAGCATAATCTTATCTGTCGGTATAACACTCCCGAAAGGATTATCATAGATAACGGTTCCAATCTCAACAATAAGATGATCACCGAACTCTGCACGCAGTTCAAGATCAAGCATCACAACTCTTCTCCTTATCGGCCTAAGATGAATGGCGCAGTGGAAGCCGCCAACAAGAACATTAAGAAGATTATACAAAAGATGACAGTGACTTACAAAGATTGGCATGAGATGTTACCATTTGCTCTTCATGGTTACCGCACTACGGCGCGAACATCAACAGGGGCAACCCCCTTCTCTCTCGTATACGGTATGGAAGCTGTCTTACCAATTGAGGTTCAGATACCCTCAACCAGAGTCCTCCAGGACGCAGAGTTAGGCGAAGACGATTGGGTCCAGACCCGCCTTGACCAGATTAATTTGATTGATGAGAAACGACTCGCATCCATTTGCCATGGACAGATCTATCAGAAGCGAATGATCAGAGCATTTAACAAGAGGGTCAAGCACCGAGTTTACCAAGTTGGTGATCTAGTAGTCAAGCGCATCATTCTCCCACAAGGTGATCCCAGAGGGCAAATGGACTCCCACCTCAGGGACCGTTTGTAGTCAAGACATTTTTCCGGAGCTACGATACTTAGCACCATGGATGGCGAAGACTTCCCACACCCGTGAATGGACATAGTCAAAAATACTACGCATAAAGAGACCCGCTAGGTCGGTCGACCTAGGCAAAAATAAGGGCATCTGGCGAACCAAAGGGTTCGGGCAAAAGTTAAGGATATATGCAAAACATGTACACCCGGCAAGTCATAAACCTGAAAAGGCGGCTTGGGCAAAAGGGTATCATGGGCGAAAACCGAAAGGCGGTCCAGCAAAAGTTAGGGATTTAGGCGTACGACTATGTCTCTTCGGATCACCTACTTCGGACTACTATCGCATTCAAGATTCAAATGGCGAAGATCAATTCACTCACTTTCTACTGACAGCAAGGAGATGAGATAGTTGAAATATATGAGTACTAGCATAGTTGGAACCTAACGAGATTGTTTCCGCATAGCTTTTTACTTTACTTGTGTACAAACTACTTGGCCATACGCCACATTTCAAATAAATACAAGTTTCTTTCTCTTTACAATTTTTTGCTGTTGTCGTTTGCATAAAGTCCAACGTTTGCTTTGAATGATTATATGCATTTGACAATAAAAATCTATTTACAAACATGCGAAAAGAACATACGAAAGTAATTACTACAAGCTTCAGGAATTGAGATGACGACGAAAGTCACCAATGCATTTTCCCCACAGAAATGTCACTCACCATAAAATCTTCCCCAACAAAGAAGAGGAGGATCCCCAAGCAGTGATTCCACTCAACTTAGTCGGGCCACATCCCCGGCCGAGGTATTTATCCCCAGCGGATGTCTCTCAACTATTCCCCTTTTCTCCAGCAGTAGTGTCCAAACCCAGAACTTGGTCAGATAGTGCACCGGAGGAAACATACACATCTTATTCCCCAATCAGAGATTCCAACTGGCTCCAGATTCTTCTAACCCGGTCTCTCAGCAACCACCAAATGCTCTCCGGCGGGATCTACACTCAAAATCCCCGGTAGAGTACCTCCCAGACTCTCCCCAGCAGGGTTTATTTATGAAATTCTCAATAATATCTAGCCTCAAGACTTGGTCAGATAGTGCACCGGAGGAATCAAAGTTTTCTTTCTTCTCAGGATCTCCATCCGTTCCGTCCCCCAGACAGAAGTCAGAAGTCAGAAATCCTCGAGCAGAACATCTGCATCTTCTTCAAGATGGATATGTTTTGAAATACCACGACATCTATCACTCATGCATTTCTCATAAAGTCACAATATATGCATATGTCATTCATACACATCATCATGCATCATACTTTGCATAAGACTAACAATATTCTATCAAAGTTTCTCTTGTTTTTTCCAAAACAGGTGAAAATCGCTTCTGATGCAAACAGGTCTAGGATTAAGACCCGAATCCAGACGGGAAAACTATCTGAAAGACCGCCCTAGTTGTCCTCCGACAACTGGTCCAGGATTAAGACCCGAATCCAGACGGGAAAACTATCCGGACGACCGCCCTCGTTGTCCTCCAACAACAGATCCAGGATTAATACCCGAAGCCAGACGGGAAACCTTATCCGAACGATCACAAGTTATCCTCCGATAACAGGCAGTGGATCAATACCCGATGCACAACAGGGAAGATATCCACATTTTTGCCAACTACTACCTCCCTCAGAGTAATCAGCACGAAGATCTATTCTGATTCCTTCTTATTATCAACAGCAACTACAGAGTCTAGCGTACGACTCAGTTGCCTTGGATGGCATCTTAAGCCCATCTCCGACTACTTGTCAACATTTCTCCACTTTCAGAATGCTGCATATTTGGTTAAAAACCAATACAAACCAGTAACTTCATTCAAAGATGAGCACGAAGTCTAACATACGACTCTCTCCGGATGGCATCTTAAGCCCATCTCCATGATCTTTCCACTATCAAGAACATCTATAGAACCTAGCGTACGGCTCACTCCCCAGCATCGATCTTTCCAGATGGCATCTTAAGCCCATCCCCATCAATTTTTCTATTCAGACGACATTCTCGAGTCTAGCATACGACTCATTCCCCAGCAAAGTCTCTACCTTCCCCAAATGGCATCTGTAAGCCCATTCTTGCATCACCAGCGAGTGCAAATTTTCAGGTGTACTCGAGTGTTCAATCATCTTCTACCTCCAGGTCACGAAAGGCGAACATGCCAATCTAACCCTTCCAGTACAAGAAGATTGAACAGGGGCAGCTGTCATACCCCAAAATTTGCCCTCCATCTTCTCAAGATATTCCATACATCCATACTCAAGAATTCCTCAAAGGTTGATCAGACAAACCCTCTCCTAGACAATCAACCCAAACTAGGGTTTGGCAATTATCAGCTCCAGATGGACTTCCAACATCTCCAATGTTCATCATGCCTCCTCATATGCTTCAAAGATTCTCCATGTCAAGTTTCAAGCCTTACAAGTCAAGTTTCCTCAGACAATTGCTCAGATGGTTGAAAATCAGTTGTATTGGACAAAAAGTCAACTGTGGTCAACATGCAGTCAAACTTCATGATTTTTGGTCAACATCCTCATTTTGAAGTTACATTCATCATTTGATCAAGGGTTGATCATGATTCATCAAGAAAACTCAAGAATTGCTCAAAAGTCAAACTTTCTAAATTAGGGTTTCTCTGAGAAAAGTCAACTGAACTTTGACTGACCATAACTTCTTCATACTTTCTCAAAAAAAATTTCCACTACCTCTTGTTTTGAAGGAAATTCCATTCCCTACAACTTTATGTCTCACAAGAATGTTCAAAAAATGCTTCATTTGAAAGGTATGGATCAAAACATTACAGGTCCTTTTCAAAGTCAACAAAAAGTCAACTTTTTGTTTTGAAGATATATTGAGAATGGAAACTCCAATTGAGATGAGACTAAAAAGGTTGGTTAGAGGACTCTTAGAGCTTTCCAAAAAGTCCAAGAACACTCAAAAATGTGGAAAATTGAGCAAGATACACGATTCACAAGTTGGGCAATTTTGAAGAGATGCACAAAGAGAGATGCTTCTAAAAATCAAAATTTTTGCAAATGGGCTTACTTTGTATTTATCCAAACTTGTTCCTTATGCAATTAGGAATATCCAAGCCCAATGCCACGAATTTTTATTTTATTTTTCTATTTAATTTGGAATTTATACATTTAAATACAAATTAAATTCAAAAATAAAGTATAAAATCAAAATTAAATGCAAATTTGATTTTTCTCTCTTCCTTGAGATCCAAGCAACTCAATAAAGCCAGCAAATTTCGAAATTTGGTTGGATATGGCAAGATTTGATTGAAAATTGATCAAAAAAGAGAAAATTTGATTTTGTAAAAAATCAAATTTGTTTTGCATTGATTAATGATTGATTCTTTCTCAAATCAACTCTAATTCCATCTACTATATATATACAACACATGCCACACGAATTAGGGTAGAAAAACTGGCTGGAGAAACCCTATTGAAGCTCAAAAAATCCGTGGCATACAAGCAACTAACAGCCTTGGATTGAGGTCGTTTCAATTGATTCTAAGCACTCAAACACGTTCCTTGATACTTCCTGAATTGATCCAGACCCTTACATCATCCAAAACCATCAAGAATCAAGAAATCCGAATTCGGTTTGTTCATATATATTTCAAAATCGATTTCTCATATTCATGCATTTTTAACACGATTTGTTGTTGTTTTTGTGATTAGTAGGAAGTTTGCAAGCATTCTGGGCAATTTGATTGCATTTCCATAGCCTGAAACACGATATGCCATGATTAGGGTTCTTGATCACGAATTAGGGTTTCTCTTAAACGGAAAAATTGGACCTCGAGACCACTACCATTGCATTCGGAATGATGTTTCCAATCGATCCATGGTCTTAGATTTTATTTATATTACTTGTGCATGATTTTTGATTTAGCCAGGGTCGTAGCGTCGAGCCAAGGCCGACGCAGGATTTTCAAAAATTCAAATTGAGGAAGACGAAGTTTGGCGCGGAGACGAGGCAACCAGGGGATGACGCGTGCTTATGATCCATTCGCTCCAATTTCCAAACAGTGAAGCACGCTAGCTCAGTTGGTCAAGGCAAGGGGACTCAAGGTTTGAAAGCAAGGTCTCCAGTTCGAATCCTGGCAAGACCAATGTTTTTCTTCTTTTTACAAACTTCACATATTTTCTATTTTTCTATTTTATTTAATATTTTCATGCATTTTAATTTCTTTTCAATAATTTTTATTCATGCATTTAAAAATACCAAAAAATATTTTTCTTTTTGCATTATTTTCAGAAAATGTTTATTTAATTTATAAAATTAAAAAATATTGTTTTGCATGCATATTTAATTTTATTTCTAATTTACCATTTAAATCACTTTTAATTAGTTTTTAATTATTAAATTGCATCCAAAAAATCCCAAAAAATTATTTTAGCATATTAATGTTATTTCCAGCATGAAATATTTTTCTCATAAAAAATTAGCATTTTTACTAACATTTTCCTCTTATTCGATTTCATCGTATTTTCCGATTTCTCATCTTTTTTACAGGTTATCCCGTTTCAGACGATTTCTTTTACTGTTTTCATTTTTCCAATAATGTAACTGCTTATGGGATGTAATAGTTTTAATTAGGGCTTTTATTTTCTGCAAGTTTAAATTATGTATCTGCCCCAAAGCCATGTAATAGCGTAGGATTTATATTTCCGCACTTTACCTTTCTACATTTTAAATTTCCGCACTTATAAACTGTTAGTAACTAGGCGTGTATGGCAAGATAAAATGGACATAGCTCACTCATAATACCAAGATAATATACCTGAAATCAACACACTCTTTCACACATGCACCGCTTAGGGTAATTCTCTCTCGTTGCCTTTACGAATACAAATGGTCATGTCCCTCGAACGTAGAGGTACTCTAGCACTGTTGCCTTCCGAACAAATCGTCATAGTCCCTTCGATACAAAGATCATAAGACCCACGATGTCGCCTCCGAATACATGATCTTGACCCTCGATTGTCGCCTACGAAAAATGATGATAGTCCTTGAATGTGCTAGGATACTTCCTACAAGTTGCCTTCTATGACCATACGATGTCCCTTCGAATGTCCCGCTTACATCCAACGAATGGAGTTACCTACCAACTAATGGTATGGATAGCGCTATTCTAAAGGAACGTAAAATAACACGAAAACGACCATTCTGAGTGGGTAATAAGACTTTTAGTTGCTTGCTCTATCAAAATGCTTTTCACACCTCACGCTTTTGTCAAAATTCAAATTCTTTTCAAAACTAAACATTTCCGAACACTTTGTATACATTTCTACATGAATCATTACAAAGTCAAAGCGAAATGCCTTTTCAAAGCGTTTTTGTCAAACACACAGAAAGCACATTTTTAAAGTGTCTAAGAGCAACTAAGAGCCCGTAGATAACTACGAATGGAAAGGGGTGCTAATACCTTCCCTTTTCATAACCTTCTCCCTTACTCAGAATCTAACGAAGGTCTTTTCCTGTTCTTTTCACCTTCCCTTAATTGGATAAAAGAAAAGTCGGTGGCGACTCTTGCTATCCGCACATTTGCGATACAAAAACCTACAAAGTCGGTTCACACATAACAGCTAGGAATCGAATCAATTCAATTCTCGGCTCAAACGTTTACTCTTTTGATTTGTTTATAAAGATGCATGAGCATTAAACTTTATTATTTTCAACACAAGAAAGATGATTTAATGATTATGAAAAGGGAAAGTCATTAATACCCTCAATTGATTATGTTATGCGTAAACTAAGCAAACTAGGCGCAACGCATTTGGGGAGATTCTGAGTAAGGGGGTTTGTTATATAAAGGGAATAGATGGAGCACCCTAAATATATATAGTTATTTATAGCTTTATATATGAATATGTTTGTGTGTTTTAATTGTTATTTCTATGATTGGGAAAGTTTCTCCTTTGGATTTTAAGAAGGATAGATTATGTGGGATCCTAGGTTTTGTTATTATTGTGCTCGCAAAGATCTTTGGATCTTCTGCATACATATCCCCTAGTGGGAATCAGAGTATTTGTAGCTCGGATCTAAAGGGATCTATGGTTTGTTTGGTCTGAGAGAGAAATAAATTTTGCTCGCCAAGGATGAGACCTTGTGCCTACGTATTCTCAAAAGGAAATTGAGAAAGTCAGAGCAATCGTAGTTCCCACTTATGCTAGTGGAAGCAACGGAATGTTAGTTAAGAGACACAGACGAATGTCATCTTAATGAAAAATGTATCTAATCTATTTCATCACATACATTTTTGAAAGTTTGATTGATTAAAATCTTTCGTCGTAAGTTACAGGTATTTTGCTTGAGTGTACGTTACCACTTACATGTTTAAGAAAGATGTTTTGAAAAGATGATTGAATCTTTTAGCGTAAGCATTGGGTGTTTTGCTTGAGTGTACAAGCGTTACCACTTACAATTAAGAGATGTTTTTGTTTGAAAAGAGTTTTGAAAAGTTTTTGATTGTATGTGATGTGATAGATGAGATGCTTCTTCCATAGAGATGATAAACGTCTAAATCTCGAGGAGAAATTGATTGGATTGAGGGGATGCTTTTAAGAAGCCCATGGGTCCTTGTATTGTTAGCCCAAGAGTAGGCATTCCGAGGGTCATCGAGGGTCATCGAGGGTCCTTGTATGAAGCTCAAGAGGAAGCTATAGGGTATGGGTGGCTTTGGCTTTAAAAGGGATTTCACCGGGAAACCATCCTTTTGGAATTAAGAGCAATTTCATCGGGAAATTATACTCTCTGGGTTCTATCCTAGCGCGGGTGATTCTTTGTATTGGAAGCCCAATAGGAGGCTATTAAGAGATTTCCTATCTCTTTCATTGTATGATGCCCAAGAGAAGGCTAAACTCAATGAGGAGGAGCCCAGCATGAGAGTGTTGTCTTATATGAAGCCTAAGCGGAGGCTAAACTCGATGAAATGAGTTACCTTGTACAAAGCCCAAGAGGAGGCTAACTCTGGGGAGAGTTATCTTGTATGAAGCCCAGAGGAGTGGGGAACCTATTGGTTAGACTAGTTGTTATGTTATAACTAGACAGTTGTATAAACAAGTGTGTGTGTATGATATGTATTCACGGAGTTTATGGAGGAAATATAAACAATGCATGATGTTTATTCACAAGAGTTTATGAAGGAAATATAAACAAGTGTCTGTGAAACGACGTTTTAAAAGCAGCGTAACTTGATTATTTACAAGTTTGAATTATGTACAAGGAAGTAAGTATGTACACGAACGAGTATTTTATGTACAGGAGAATGTGGATGTACATAGGAGGGTTGGGACTTACACCATAAGGGTGGCCCATTGGTTTAAAAGCAGTTTCACCGGGAATAATGCTCCTTTCAATACCAATGGTATTCAATGTATATACAAACGAAACGGAAAACAAACGATCGAAGTTTATCTGTGTTTGAGTATTTACAGAAGTATCTGTATTATGTACAGGTAAAAATTTGTATCAACATGAAAATTATTTGATATGTACAAAGAAAATATGTATGTACATAAAGAATGTTGGTTGGGACTTACACCGTAAGGGAGGCCCATGATCGGTTAAGAAATTTGAGAGAAAACGAATTCGGTTTTATCGTTTAATCGGATCGATCATGGAAAAAGATGCAAGTTTTGATGAAAAGTTTTGAAGAATGTTATTTGAAAGTGTTTTTGAACTGTGAGGTTCACTTATAAGAAGTTTTGAAAAGAATCGGGACTCAAAAGTTTGAAAAAAATCACCTTTAAAGGTGTTTTGAAAAGTGCTCAAAGTACCGTTTTCGGCTTGATCAAAATATAATCGGATGAAAGTTTTTTCTGAAAATTTTTGCACTATCATAAAATAGATACATTAATTGACAAGTGTACAAAAAATCACCTCAAAATGAGGAGTTTTGATTGGTTTTAAAAAATGTCAAAGTTTGTAAAAAATGCAAAAGTTTGGTAAAAACAATGGTCCCAAGGAGGCTTGAACCCGGGACCTGTTAGGCAAGACGTGGCACAATAACTTAAGAGTGAGCTGGCAACCGCTGGGGCGGCAATACATCCGTGTATTGTGTTCAAACTATGAAATTATATTTTAAACTCTTATTTTAAATTTGAAAACACACGCGCAAGCTTCATCATCTTCTCCAATCTTCAATCAGCCATGGATTTCGTGTTTCTTGATGAAATCAAATGATGTAAAGATCAAACTTGCTCGCCTCAAGCCTAGGAACATGATGGCACTCTTTAATTTCATTTATTTTAAGCCTAACATAACTGAATTTCTGATGAACACGAAGAACCCTAAAACTGAAAAATCTAATTGAAATCGTGTATGGTTGATGATTTATTCAATTGATTAAGGGTTAATGGTCGTGGATAGTGCAAAAAACAAATGGCCAAGAGTTTTTTTCAATTGAATCAAAGAATCATAGAGTTCGAGTTTGAAGTTCTTACCTGTTGAAGCGGGAATCGAAAACTGGATTGGAGTGTTTCCAGTTGTTGTTTGAGGATTGCTTGAGCACCAACGGCCTTTATGGAAGATGTATGAGTGGTCTGCACTTCATGAATTCATCTGGATCATTCTACCCAAGTCGACCTGCATATGGCTCAAAATGAAACTGGAAATCGTGGTTAGGAGTGTTACAGATTGTTGTTTATGATCTGCATCATCTCTATGATGTATGTTGATGATGTTTGGATGATTAAAACCCAAGTTGCTCGAGCCAAGCTATGAATTCGAATCCTAAGGCAGTTTTGGCAAGCTTATGTGTATGGCATGTGAAAACTGATTTCTAGCTTGGCTTGTGTTAATTTTAAGTTATAGACCAATTGCATATGACATTTAAAACATGTTAGACACCAATTTATTCAAAGTTTTTCACAAGTTTTCAAAGATGCACAATTTCTCCAATTTGCACTATGTTTCATGAATTTTGAGAAAGAAGAATGAAAGCATGTACTTGCATGGCTTTGGTGTAGTTTGAATGGAAAGCAAGACCTCTATTTATAGGCCATGAGTTCTGAAAATAATTGAGAAAGTTTGGCCATTGGTAAATTTGACTTGCCTTAGAGGGCAAGGAAGTCTTTTTTGCATTAAATGCAAAAGGAGACTTCCTTTTAACCATGTGTTAAAACTCAACTTGATCCTATCTTATCATAATTACTTCTCATTGGTTTTTATCAGCTCTAGTCTATCCTTGCAAGGTGGCATGTGTTCTAGAAGAAGAAAATGCAAAATGACCTATAATCTTGAAGTTTTGAACTTGAAATCCATGGTTATGGAGCCTTATGTTTCAAAATCAAAAGTATAGCTAGACTCCATGAATTTGAGAGTTCTTGGACATTTTGGAAATCTTGTTTCAAGGGCTACAACTTTCATGTTTTGAGTTTTTTCAAATTCAAAGTGGAACTATGTGAAAAAATGCCATGAAGTTTGGAAAAAGTACAAAATTTTAACACTTGAGAATTTTTCTGTTAGAAATTTTGACTTTTTGTTGACTTTTCCAAATTCTTTGATTTTTTATGATCAAGATGGATCATTTGAAGTATTTTGATGATGGAAAAAGTTTTGTTTTGAAAAAGTTGACCAAAAGTCAAAGTTTGACTTTTCTATGCAGATGAAACTTCATCACATGTTTCAGAAATTGACTGATGAATCCTGTGAACTTCTGTGATGTTTTGAATCCAGAAATTAGGTCAACATGTTGTATCTAAGATATGAAGATCAATCTCCAATCAAAAAAGTCATCCATTGATCAGAAAATTAGAGATTACTCATGCTCGACAAAAAACCCTAATTGGTCGATCCTTGATAGATCAATGAGAAAAGTTGGATATCTGAAGATCAGAGGTTGATGATTTGATCAAGATAGATCAAATGAGGGGAATAGAACTCAAACCCTAATTGGTTGCCTCTTGAATCAGATGAAAATTTGATGAAACCCTAATTTTGACCTGTGAACTCCACACCCGATTAATTCTGTTCTAAACTGTTAATGATGCAATGATGCAAATGTGAGGTGGTATATTAGGTCAAAAATTGGGGTATGACAGATGCCCCTATTTAAGTTTCTTTAACCTGAGATATGAAGATGAATATCTTCATTTTGATAGATGTGAAGAGACTTAAATATCAGAATACGCAAATTTTGGACCTAAGATACCAAAAAATGCGGATGATGCAAAAAGATTCACCCAGGAAATACCAAAGAAATGACATGATGGGGAAAAATTTGTGAGGATGACTCGATCTGTTTAAGAAAAGAGGATCCTATTTGTTGGCAAACATGCGAATATGTCCCTGCTGGGGAAAGAGTGATTCACAAATCATGTGAATATCTGTCTCGCTTTGGGAAACAAAGAGATTACCTTCTGTCAGCCTTGTGACAACGTTTAAGGTAAGTGAAAATGATATTACCAATTATCAGCCTTGTGATAGTTTATGGTAATGAATTCTGAAGATGTTACCAATTATCAGCGAAGTGATAACTATAACAAGGTAAATCTTTGGAGAAAATTGTTGCGTATTCAGCCTTGTGAATAACAGACAAATGATGGAAACGGATCTCAAACGAGTTCTGAAGATATTACCAATTATCAGCAAAGTGATAACTATAACAAGGTAAATCTTTTGATATATTACTGAGTATTCAGCCTTGTGAATAACAGACAGTAATGCAAACAGATCTCAAACGAGCTTCTATTTTCTCGGATACAATCTTGCCCGAGGATCTCTCTGTTGAGAAGAGGCGCGGGCATTTTGATTGAAAGACACAGGCTTTTTTCTTCTAGACAGAAAGACAACTGTGGAGATTTCTTTGAACTTTCATGATTTGAACTTGCCGAGAAGAACAATCTTTTTATGACAAGTTTTAAAGATGAAAAGGGAATAAGCGGCTCGGATGACGAGGCCATTGCTTATTGTTTTGCTGATTAGAGACAGGGTTTTATTCAGGAATGAACTGGAAAGAAATGGTCAATCAAGATATTGTCCCCAATGAGGAATGCTCTCAGCTGGGGAACATGATAGAGGAAAAAATGTATTTTTCTGCTCGGGGATAATCTACTGGGGATATAATCGTACCTACATGAGTAAGTGTGATTTAAGCCAGTGATATGGAAGCAAACATTGAGGAATGCAAAAAATGCATGAATGATGCTTATTATGTATGAATGTCATGAATTTTATATGCATGCTGACCATACTTTGACTAAGACAACAAAAAAAAATACTTGGGAAAAGGACCACGTCACAGTTCGAACAAATACTCGGTGAAATCTGCAGCTATGGCGTAGACGTTACTGATGAAAGATCTGAGTTGCATGCTTTAGACTTTCGGAGAAAGGCATTTCATTGGCAACTTTGCTGGGAACTCTTTTTGGATAAGAATACCGCCCTTTGATAACCTCTGCTGAGGAAAAGAAAACTTTCGTAGTAGTTGTTCTATCTTTCAGAGTTCGAAACACTTATGGAGAAAACTGTTGAAGTTCTTTCTGTGTTCAGAGTTCAAAGGAAAATTTCGCTTTTGTTTCAAGATTTTGAAGTAAAAATTCATTTAAAACCTTTTTAGTTTCAAAAAGTGATTTTCACAATAAAAGCGTTATTTTGCAAAACAGAATCAAGCAGGAATTTGCAAACAAAAAAGACACAAGGCTCAAATTTTATTGATAGAATGGTAATCAGCCAAAGGCGTGATTCCATGAGCTATTTACAAAAGTTGGAAATGATAATTTACTGGGAAAAGGCTACATTGAAAGCAAATAACCGCTATTATCTCTAACAACTTTGAATTCCAACTGTGCTTGTTGCTTCAGAAGACTTGATTGAAGATCCGTTGATGGAAGATTCTTCAGACTGACGAAGTACGGACTGATTAGTAGTTGCTTTGTCTCTTTTGTATCCTTATTTTTTGCCTAGATTGCCTTTTCAGCTTTTCAATCTATCAGGATAATTTATGTTTATTGTCTCTAATTTTTGTCTGGACCGCCTTTTCAGCTTTTCAGTCCACCGAGACGCTCTTTTTTGCCTAAGCCACCCTTTTCGGGTTTTTCGACTTACCGAGCTGTTCTGCTTTTTTTTTTAGACAAAGTATTTCTTGACTGCATCAGCATTCACAGGATGCGGGAGTTCATCACCGTCCATGGTTGTGAGAGTCATAGCACCGCCAGAAAAGCTTCTTTTGACGATGTATGGGCCTTCGTAGTTAGGAGTCCATTTTCCCCTAGAATATGGTTGAAAAGACAGAATCTTTTTAAGCACGAGGTCGCCTTCTCGGAATTCACGAGGTCAGACCTTTTTGTCGAATGCTTTCTTCATCCTTCTTTGATATAATTGTCCATGACACAGAGCGGTCATGCGTTTTTCTTCGATTAAGTTCAGCTGATCGTATCTGCTTTGACACCATTTGGCCTCAGATAACTTAGTTTCCATGAGAACTCTCATTGACGGGATTTCGACTTCTACGGGGAGCACTGCTTCCATGCCATATACCAGAGAAAAAGGAGTTGCCCCTGTTGAAGTGCGTACTGAAGTATGATACCCATGCAGAGCAAATGGGAGCATTTCGTGCCAGTCTTTGTAGGTGATGACCATCTTTTGGACGATCTTCTTAATGTTCTTGTTGGCAGCTTCAACGACGCCATTCATCTTTGGCCGGTAAGGAGATGAGTTATGATGCTTGATCTTGAATTCCTCACACAGTTCTTTCATCATTTTGTTGTTCAAGTTCGATCCATTGTCTGTAATGATCTTGCTTGGAACTCCATATCGACAAATGACATTGTTCTTGATGAACCTCACAACCACTTGTCTTGTAACGTTGGCGTAAGATGCTGCTTCAACCCATTTGGTGAAGTAATCAATAGCCATTAGAATGAAGCGATGTCCATTGGACGCTTTTGGTTCGATCATTCCGATCATGTCGATGCCCTACATGGAGAAAGGCGACGGAGAAGAGAGAACGTTGAGTAGAGTCGGTGGCACATGGATCTTATCTGCGTAGATCTGGCACTTGTGACATCTCTTGACATGTTTACAGCAATCGGATTCCATCGTTATCTAATAGTATCCTGCTCTCAAGATTTTTCTGGACATTGCATGCCCATTTGAATGGGTTCCAAAGGATCCTTCATGCACTTCATGGGTGATTGTGTCTGCTTCTTGTCTGTCGACGCATCTGAGCAGAACCATGTCGAAGTTTCTTTTTTATAGTACAACCTCATTCAGGAAGAAATTTCTAGAAAGCCTCCTTAAAGTTTTCTTATCTTTGTACGATGCCCCGAGTGGGTACTCTCGTGTTTGAAGGAAACGTTTGATGTCGTGAAACCACGGTTTATCGTCGAAGACTGCTTCAGTTGCGAATACATATGCAGGTCTTTCAAGGCGTCTGATGCGGATCTTAGGCATATCATTCCAATCGTTGACTTTGAACATGGAAGATAGAGTAGCCAAGGCGTCTGCCATTTGATTCTGATCTCGAGGGATATGATGCAGTTCAACTTTGTTGAAGAAAGTCAACAAACGTCTTGCATAATCTCTGTAGGGAATCAAACCAAGGTGATGATTTTCATACTTGTCTTTGATTTGATTGATCACAAGGGCTGAGTCTCCATATATGTCAAGGACCTTGATCCTCAAGTCGATGGCTTCTTCAATACCCATGATACAAGCTTCATATTCTGCGACGTTGTTAGTGCAATCAAATAGCAATCTGGCGGAAAACGGGATACGAGAACCCTCGGGAGTGATGATGACTGCCCCAATTCCATTGCCAAAAATGTTAATTGCTCCATCAAAGACTAAACCTCATCTAGATTCTGGATTTGGGCCTTCTTCGGGTAGCGGTTCGTCGCAATCTTTCATCTTTAAGTACATAACATCCTCGTTAGGGAAGTCAAACTTGAGAGATTGGTATTCGTTGAGCAGCTGATAAGCCAAGTGATCGGCGAGAATGCTTCCTTTGACCGCTTTTTGAGCACGGTACTGGATGTCATATTCGGATAATAGCATCTGCCATCGAGCAATTCTTCCTGTCAAGGCAGGCTTTTCAAAGACATATTTGATTGGATCCATTCTGGAGATTAACCAAGTTGTGTGATTGATCATGTACTGGCGGAGACGTTTTGAAGCCCATACCAAAGCACAACATGTTTTCTCGAGCATGGAGTAATGAGTTTCACAGTCCGTGAACTTTTTACTCAAGTAGTAGATGACATGCTCCTTCTTACCGATTTCATCTTGCTGTCCAAGCATGCAGCCCATGGAATCTTTTAGCACGGTAAGATACATGATTAATGGTCTTCCTTCGACTGGAGGAATCAGTATTGGAGGTTCTGACAGGTATTCCTTGATACTGTCAAACGCTTTTTGGAAATCTTCTGTCCACACAACCTCTTGATTTTTGCGGAGAAGCTTGAATATCGGCCCACAAGTAGCAGTCATCTGAGAGATGAATCTGGAGATGTAATTCAATCGTCCGAGAAATCCTCTTACTTGCTTTTCTGTATGTGGCGTAGGCATTTCTTGAATAGCCTTGACTTTGTCAGGGTCAACTTCAATACCTCTTTGACTGACGATGAAACCTAGGAGTTTTCCAGATCTTACCCCGAAGGTGCATTTGTTAGGATTCAGGCGGAGCTGAAATTTCCTTAGTCGTTGAAACAACTTCAAGAGATATTCTATATGCTATTCTTTTGTGTCAGACTTTGCTATCATGTCGTCTACGTAGACTTCGATCTCTTTGTGCATCATGTCATGAAAGAGAGTAGTCATTGCCCTTTGGTAAGTTGCGCCTGCGTTCTTCAATCCAAACGGCATTACTTTGTAGCAAAAGGTGCCCCATGGCGTGATGAAGGGTGTCTTCTCCATGTCTTCGGGAGCCATTCTGATCTGATTATAACCAGAGAAACCGTCCATGAAGGAAAAGACGTTGAACTTTGCAGTACTATCCACTAGCATGTCGATATGCGGTAGTGGGAAATCATCTTTTGGACTAGCTTTGTTCAAGTCCCGGTAGTCAACACACATTCTGACCTTTCCGTCTTTCTTGGAGACAGGGTACTATGTTGGCTAGCCATTGAGGATACTCAGAAGTGACGAGGAAACCTGCGTCGAGCTGTTTTTGAACTTCCTTTTTGATTTTGTCGGCCATTTCAGGGTGAACTCTCCTCAGTCTCTGTTTAACCGGTGGACACTCTGGTCTTAACGGCAGGTGATGCTCCACGATGCTGGTATCTAATCCTGGCATGTCTTGGTAGGACCAAGCGAACACATCAACATATTCTTTGAGAAGATCTATCAGTTTTCCTTTGACGCTGCTGTCGAGTGAAGCTCCGATATTTACTTCTTTTTTGTCCTCTCCAGAACCCAAGTTAACTGCTTCCAGAGGTTCTTTGTGAGGCTGAATGATTCTTTCCTCGTGCGTAAGTAGTCGAGAAATCTCATCTGGGATCTCTTCTTCAACTTCTTCCTCGGCGACTTCACTGGGGATTTCAAAGTTGGGAGAGAGCATAGAGTTATTGCTTTCAATGGATTTGTCCATCTGTTAATCTGCATGTTTCGATATATGTTTGATTAATTCATCATTTTTTTTTTTGAAAAAGTCAATGTGAAAGTGTATGAAGATTAATTTTATTATTTTTTGAAGATATTTTTTTTGTGTTTTTTTTTTTTAGGATTATCATTTCCAGGAAAGGGTAAAAATGAAAATAAACACAAAGTGTGGAATCAAAACAACGCAGTTTATTTATGATTCACAATATGAAACAGGGCCCTAAAATACAAACTCATTCGTCTTGGGCAAGACAAAGAGAAATTATTTAAAAGCTAAACCCTATAAAACATCTCTTCGCTCTGGGTGAAGCGAGAGTTCAAAACAAAAGCAAAGATAAACTACTTAGAACTAGGAGCGTTAGTCCGAACTTCAACAGGTTTCCAGTAGTGGCGAACTCCTTGGAAGTCGAGGTCCTCTGGTAGCTTTCCGCTTGGCTTAACCCTTGAGTAGACTTTGGTCGTTGGTCGAGCAGGTTTTGAAGACTCTGGACGATGGACTTTGCCTTTTGTGCTGCTAAAGCGATCTTCTTCGGCTGGATGAACAGATCGAGAAGTATGGGATACAGCATATGTATTTTCTGTTGGCCTCTGTGTTGAATTCTGGGGATGTACCCTCCAATCTTCTGAGTGAAGAGACTCTTTGTCGGCGACACTTTCTAATTCGTATCCCGAATCGTATCCTTGATCTTTAGTGATCACGTTGATGTAGTGGTAATCAGGATCTGATTTAACAAACTCCACAGGTGCATTAAAGCAGAAATCTTCGTTGGGAACCTCGATTGGCTGATTAGACCGGGAAGATGGGTACGCCTCTTCCGATTGACTAGGATACTCAAAAGAATCATCCCATCCAGTGGGCTGGATGTCTTCGATTCTGATTTTCGAGCTTTCTGGCGCAGTGTATTTCACCATGTAGTCAAACTTGCCACTTGGTTCTCCCAAGGTATCCCAAACTTCAGAAGGGACAGGTGGATTTTCATGCCTTTGCAGGGACATGCCTTTGAATTGATCAGTTGGAGGACAGTACGGTGCGTACGATTCTTCTTGAGACACATATTCAGGACTGTTTAAATAAGTGCTCCATTCTTCAGATCCAGAGGGATCATCTTCATCACCTTCAACAGTAATAACGTTAACCTCTTGTGGGACAGGGTTTAAGAAACTCCCACTGTTGAATATTTCTTTGATTGGACGAAATGCTTCATCCTTTTGCTTGTCTTTGGAGAATACGGGTGCAAACCCGAGTCCGGCTTTTGTCTCGTTGTTGACAGGTTTGATTACTTGTCCCCAACCTTCAGCATTGCCATCTTTCACTATCTGCGCTACTTCTTTATAAGAAGAGATAGATGATCTACTTTTGCTAGTAGATTCATCTTCTAACGGATGTTCTGGGAGATGTGTCCCTTCAACGTCGTTGGCTGTGATGAAAGAGAAACTGGACAAATGGCTTATGAGCAAAGCTTGTTCACCGATGATGGTTACTAGCTTCCCATTTACAGTGAATTTCAGCTTCTGATGGAGAGTGGAAGTCACTGCTCCTGCTTCGTGGATCCAAGGCCTTCCTAGTAGACAACTGTAAGCAGCTGGCACGTCCATGACCTGGAAAGTAATTTGGAAAGTGTGCGGTCCGATTGTCATCGGGAGATCGACTTCCCCAATAACTGACTTCCGTGACCCGTCAAAGGCTCTCACCACTATGTCATTGAATTCCATTGGTGTCCCTTTGTAAGCTAAACGAGCGAGTGTCGTTTTTGGCATTACGTTCAAAGATGAACCAGTATCTACCAATACATTGGACAGGGAATCTGATTGACAAATCATTGAGATATGCAAAGCCAAATTGTGATCTTTCCCTTCTTCTGGAAGTTCCTCATGACTGAAACTTAAATTATTACAAGCTGTTATGTTGGCGACAATACCTCCAAACTGGTCTATAGTCACATCGTGGTCTACATAAGCTTGGTCTAGTACCTTCACCAGAGCTTCTCGGTGAGCTTCGGAGTTCAGGAGTAGAGATAGTATTGAAATTTTGGAGGGAGTCTGCATCAGCTGATCCACGACTCGGTACTCGCTTTTCTTGATTAACTTCAGTATCTTATCAAAATCTGTGTTGACGTTGGTTCTATCAGGCGGACCAACATTTGTGCTTGGATTAACAGCGGGAATCATTGTGGGATTCTCGGGAGATATGTTAACTGGATTTTGCCTAACAACAGGAATAGCAGTTGGTCTTGGTGGCAATGGAGTATGTACTCGTCCACTTCGTGTTACTCGTCCTATCTCAGTTATGTTGACATTAGCTGGAAGAGGTGGCATAGGTTTCTCCTTCCCATCCTCTATCACAGTTGCATTGTATTGATAAGGAATTGCTTTGCTAGAACTGTATGGAACAGGACCGGGTAGGCAAATCACCAAAGGAGATCCTGGAACGTTTGAACCATTATATTCAATCTCCGCATGTTTGGGCGTATGGAAACAGGGGATAACAACGTTTACTTTGGGATTTTCCGAGTTGATATCTGAGACTAAAAGCTCATGCGGAAAATGCCCTACTATATTGACGTCATAGTCATCTCTGTTTCTGTAGATCTGTGTGTCACCAATGTCTAGCAATCGTTGAATGTCTGCTCTTATGGTGGGACATCCTTGAAGATCCCGGAAGCAGATGTTGCAGGTTGCGTAATCGTGTTTAGTGAAGGCACCCATTGCGCTATATGTATCATGGAGATGTACTAAGTTTCCTCTGATCAAATTCACATCTGTGACGAGATATCGATCTGTATTTCTTAGTATCAGACTTACTGTATGTCCACTGTGACTGGGAAGCGATTGGCTTGTACGTTCGGATTTGTATTTCTAAAGGAAAGAAGATTAGACCTTACTAATCTCTGTACTTCAGCCTTTAACGCTATGCAATGCTCAAGATCGTGGCCTGGTGCCCCTTGGTGAAAAGGGCGAGAGACGTCCGCTTTGTACCACCATGGCAATTTTTCTGGGACCGGAGGTGGTGACCTTGTCTGTACGTACCAGATTCCTTTCTATTAATGCAGGGTATAGTTCGGTGTACGTCATCGGAATTGGGTCGAATTGCGAGACCCGAGGCGCACCGTTTTGATTGTTAAACTACTGAGCATGTTGTCGAGGCTATTGAGTTTGTTGGATTTGTTGAGTTTGCTGGAACTGCGGAGCAATTCCTGTGTTTGGATTTGTGTTAACAGCGGGCGTTATGGCGGCTACCTGTCGCTGTTGACTGACATTCTTTCGCGGTTTCCCTCGGGATACCATTCCTATGTCATGTTCCTTTTTCTTTGGAAAACTGGTCCCAACCTTCCTAGTTCCATTGGAAGATCCTGCTTCCTTGGTTAGGCGTCCGGTTCGAACTCCTTCTTCTAGCCGCATTCCCATGCCTACCATCTCGGTGAAATCTCCGGGAGCGCTAGCGATCATTCGTTCGTAGTAGAATGAGCCAAGAGTGTTTAAGAATACCTTAGTCATCTCTTTCTCTTCTAGTGGTGGGTTGACTTGGGCAGCAATTTCCCTCCATCGTTGAGCGTACTCTTTAAATGTCTCTCTTTCTTTCTGAGACATGGAGCGGAGTTGATCCTGATCTGGGGCCATATCCAAGTTGAACTTATATTGTTGTACGAAAGCTTCACCTAAGTCATTGAATGTTTGGATACTTGCACTATCCAACCCCATGTACCACTTCAGTGCGGCACCGGTGAGACTATCTTGGAAGTAGTGGATTAACAACTGGTGATCGTCGTTGTATGTGGACATTTTCCTGGCATACATCGTAAGATGACTTTGTGGACAGGAATTTCCTTTGTACTTTTCAAAGTCAGGGACTTTGAATTTCGCAGGTATCCTTACGCGAGGAACTAAGCAAAGATCCTGGGCGTTTTTCCCAAACAATTCTTTTCCACGAATTGTTTTTATCTCAAGCTGCATTTTGAGGAGTTGTTCCTGGAGATTCTCCATCGAACCACGTGAATTCGTGTTATTGCCAGGAATATGGTGAACTTCTTCGTTCTACAGTAGTGTGCACTACGGAAGCTGAGTTTGTCATGATCGGTTGAGAAACCGTCATTGTTACTTGCGGAAAAGTTATTCCACGTTGCGGAGTAAGTGCTGAGTTTTGCTGCAAAGTAGGTACTTCAAGCGTGGTTGTTTGTACTTGAGAAGTCGGTTGGGGAAATCCGATGCCAAAGTTGAAAGGCATGCCCCATGGATAACCTTCTGGCATACTGAAGAGTGAACTACTGGCTGCAACAGTTGAAACTGGAGTAGTAGTGTCTTCTGAAATCGCTGCTCGATTTTGACTGCTCGAGGCTGCTTGCTGACTTTGCGCTGCTGCCAATGAGTTGACCAAAGAAGTGAGTCTCTCCACCTCTTCTTGCAGTGTTGTTACTGTGCTACGAAGCTCAACATTTTCTTGCTCAAATCCTTCCATTACTTTTCTTCTTTTTGAACGTGTATTGTATGTTCGAGTAGGTTGTGAACGCGGTCGAGAAACTCTAAGACGCGACAGCTTGGCGATCTTTTCCTATCTGTTGGAAAAAATTCCAAAAGATCAGACTCTAGACAATAGACTCAAAATGCAAAGTATGATGCATGATTATGAATGTAAAGAATGATTTCCAAAGAATTTACACTAAAAGAGAAATTTCTGGCAAATATTTGGATGGAAAACACACATTTTATTGATTATTGAAAGGAGATTACAACAATTTTGTTTTTGAGCATTGCTCACACAAATGATAAAATAAATGATAAAAATTACAATCTAAACTAATTAATCGTCCTCATCGGATGAAGATCCAAAGGCTTGATGTAGCTTCAACTTTAGGATTTCCTTCCCATAGTGAGCTTTTAGTTCAGCTTTCTCGGCTTTCAGTTTGCTAATGACTTTCTTCCACTCGTCGGGAGCAGGATCGCTGGTTGTCATTTCCTCAAGCTTTCTCTTCCTTTATTTGATGTATCTTTTGATCGCGTTATCTTTCTGACGAATCTTCTCATCTTTCTCCATGAGCCATTCATCCTGGAAGTAAAGCATCTTTTCATGATCTTTGACCTGCTTCTTAAGCTTCTCATTCTCGAGATCAGTCTTAAGGAATTTGTTTTCCAAAGCTTCTTTCTCAAGTCTCATCTCGGCCAAAGCTTCTTGGTATTCTCCCATAGTTTCAACGGGAAAAATTGTTGATTTGGAAGCTGCTGAGAACATGGGTTCCTCGTAAGCATAAGGCATTCGAAATTCCTTCGCTCTTTTCTTTACCCAAGAAGTGTAGATTTCCATGGCTACACAATTCTTTGCTTTCCCTTTTTCCTTCCTTCGGATGTGATGCCAAGCTCTGATCATTCTGGCTTTCAAACCTTGGGAGTCCTCCCCTTCATGATAGAAGTAACTCTCTACTGTAAAACCAAGAGGTTTACTAGAGTTTGCGTATCTGAGTTGACGTCTTGCCAGGAATGGGTTATAGTTGATTCCTCCTTTTGTACCAATGAGAGGTACGTTGGCAAATTCTCCACAGCTTTCAATGATTTCCATCTCATTGTCTGCCAAGGTATACCAATGGATATCATCGTTTGTTAGAGATATGAGTCTTCGAGACCAATGCCAATCATCTTTGTTTTCGCGGAAGATAGGAGATTTATGCAAATGTGAGACAATCCATTTGAAAAACAGAGGTACACAACACACGATAGTTCCATCCCCTTGACGATTCCTGTGGTGAATGGAGAAGTAAGCGTCACCAAGCAGAGTGGGAACGGGATTTCCAATCAGAAAGATCCTTATGGCGTTGAATCAACGAAATTTGGGACGTTGGGAAACAACACCAATCCATAGAAGAGTAAAGCTAAAATAGCTTCAAAGGCTACCATACTACCGGCCTCAGAGAATTTAAGAGCCTTCTCCATTAGGAACTTTGAAGTTAGTCCTAAGAGTTTTCCTCTGGTAGTTAGGTTTTTGTCTATCTCAGATTTCTTTAAGTGAGTCATCGTTGCAATGACTGGTGACTTAGGAATGGCTTCCAAACCATTGAAAGGCACCTTGTCCGATACTGAGATGCCTAGTATGTGTGCGTACTCTTCCAAAGTAGGCATCAACTGATAATCAGGGAATGTGAAACAACGATAGACTGGATCGTAAAACTGAACGAAAGTTTTGAGAAGTCCTTCATCAACGTTAGTGTTTAGAATAGTTAAAAGAGTTCCATAGCGTTTTCTGAAATCCGAGGGATCTTCTACCAAGGACGCTAACTCTTTTAATTTTCCTACGTCAGGAATTCTAAAACTGTATCTCTTGGTGAATCTTCCTCTGACGTCCATCACTCTAACCTAAAATATTTTACAAAGAAAAATCTCTAAATTCTTTGGAAATGGGAAGAGAAATGAAGTTTTCGAATGAATGCAATGAATGAATGTTGCAAACATGGTTAGTAGTTATACACACGGTCAAGCATTCGAAGTCACGAGCATGAGGCTAACGATAAGAATCAAACGTGGGTAAGTTCTAAAGGCTTATTCATCTGTGAAACGGGTTCTACTGATAATACAGGCTCAACACTTCTCTTTGAAATATTATCGGATTTGTTGAATACTCGATGGTCCAATAATATTTTTCAAGAGAAACTCGCCTGATCGTAGTCTCGCATGACAATTATTCTAGGCTTACGCCCGAACAATCTCTCGCACTACATCCTAAATGGCCGGATGGGTTATGTGTTCTACACCACCGCGCAAGTTCCCTTGAAAGCAAAATGTCTTCGCAAATACTTGTTAAACACAAATACCCCAAGACAACCTCCACGAGAGAGGATCTCAAATTAACTCCGTAAGCTTGAGACTTCTCACAAGTTAATAGGACTATACCCCACCTAGATCTTAAAATGTTTCTTCAATCCGGTTAGGATTTCTTTCCATCGATGAAATCGCGAAACACACAATAAAGAAAAATGATGATGCACAATATGAAAGCTTAACCCTTTGTTTCTTTTTGAAAACAAAAAAGCTTGATGCTCTTGAGCGAGTCATTTTTTTAAAATCAAAGTTTCAACAGACTCCTCCAGAGTCGCCATTTTCCTCGTTAAAAGTGGCTAGGAATCGAATCAATTCAATTCTCCGCTCAAACGTTTACTTTTGATTTGTTTATAAAGATGCCGCGAGAATTAAGCTTTATTATTTTCAACACAAGAAAGATGATTTAATAATTATGAAAAAGGGGAAAGCTGTTAATACCCTCAATTGATTATGATATGCGTAACGACTAGCGCAAACTAGGCGCAACGCATTTGGGGAGATTCTGAGTAAGGGGGTTTGTTATATAAAGGGAATAGATGGAGCACCCTAAATATATATAGTTATCTATAGCTTTATATATGAATATGTTTGATATGTTTGTGTGTTTTAATTGCTATTTCTATGATTGGGAAAGTTTCTCCTTTGGATTTTAAGAAGGATAAATTATGTGGGATCCTAGGTTTTGTTATTATTATGCTCGCAAAGATCTTTGGATCTTCTGCATACATATCCCCTAGTGGGAATCAGAGCATTTGTAGCTCGGATCTAAAGGGATCTATGGTTTGTTTGGTCTGAGAGAGAAAGAAATTTTGCTCGCCAAGGATGAGACCTTGTGCCTACGTATTCTCAAAAGGAAATTGAGAAAGTCAGAGCAATCATAGTTCCCACTTATGCTAGTGGAAGCAACGAAATGTTAGTTAAGAGACACAGACGAATGTCATCTTAATGAAAAATGTATCTAATCTATTTCATCACATACATTTTTGAAAGTTTGATTGATTAAAATCTTTCGTCGTAAGTTACAGGTATTTTGCTTGAGTGTACAGGCGTTACCACTTACATGTTTAAGAAAGATGTTTTGAAAAAGATGATTGAATCTTTTAACTGTAAGCATTGGGTGTTTTGCTTGAGTGTACAAGCGTTACCACTTACAATTAAGAGATGTTTTTGTTTGAAAAGAGTTTTGAAAAGTTTTTGATTGTATGTGATGTGATAGATGAGATGCTTCTTCCATAGAGATGATAAACGTCTAAATCTCGAGGAGAAATTGATTGGATTGAGGGGATGCTTTTAAGAAGCCCATGGGTCCTTGTATTGTTAGCCCAAGAGGAGGCATTCCGAGGGTCATCGAGGGTCCTTGTATGAAGCTCAAGAGGAAGCTATAGGGTATGGCTGACTTTGGCTTTAAAAGGGATTTCACCGGGAAACCATCCCTTTGGAATTAAGCGCAATTTCACTGGGAAATTATACTCTCTGGGTTTTATCCTAGCGCGAGTGATTCTTTGTATTGGAAGCCCAATAGGAGGCTGTTAAGAGATTTCCTGTATCTTTCATTGTATGATGCCCAAGAGAAGGCTAAACTCAATGAGGAGTTCTTTTGAACGAAGCCCAAGAGGAGGCTGACTCAACAGGGAGTGCTGTCTTATATGAAGCCTAAGCGGAGGCTAAACTCAGATGAAATGAGTTACCTTGTACAAAGCCCAAGAGGAGGCTAACTCTGTGGGGAGAGTTATCTTGTATGAAGCCCAAGAGGAGGCTAACTATGGGGAACCTATTGGTTAGACTAGTTGTTATGTTATAACTAGACAGTTGTATAAACAAGTGTGTGTGTGTATGATATGTATTCACAGGAGTTTATGGAGGAAATATAAACAATGCATGATGTTTATTCACAAGAGTTTATGAAGGAAATATAAACAAGTGTCTGTGAAACGAACGTTTTAAAAACGAGCGTAACTTGATTATTTACAAGTTTGAATTATGTACAAGGAAGTAAGTATGTACACGAACGAGTATTTTATGTACAGGAGAATGTGGATGTACATAGGAGGGTTGGGACTTACACCATAAGGGTGGCCCATTGGTTTAAAATCAGTTTCACCGGGAATAATGCTCCTTTCAATACCAATGGTATTCAATGTATATACAAACGAAACGGAAAACAAACGATCGAAGTTTATCTATGTTTGAGTATTTACAGAAGTATCTGTATTATGTACAGGTAAAAATTTGTATCTACATGAAAAGTATTTGATATGTACAAAGAAAATATGTATGTACATAAAGAATGTTGGTTGGGACTTACACCGTAAGGGAGGCCCATGATCGGTTAAGAAATTTGAGAGAAAACGAATTCGGTTTTATCGTTTAATCGGATCGATCATGGAAAAAGATGCAAGTTTTGATGAAAAGTTTTGAAGAATGTTATTTGAAAGTGTTTTTGAACTGTGAGGTTCACTTATAAGAAGTTTTGAAAAGAATCGGGACTCGAAAGTTTGGAAAAATCACCTTTAAAGGTGTTTTGAAAAGTGCTCAAAGTACCGTTTTTGGCTCGATAAAAATATAATCGGATGAAAGTTTTTTCTGAAAATTTTTGCACTATCATAAAATAGATACATTAATTGACAAGTGTACAAAAAATCACCTCAAAATGAGGAGTTTTGATTGGTTTTAAAAAATGTCAAAGTTTGTAAAAAATGCAAAAGTTTGGTAAAAACAATGGTCCCAAGGAGGCTTGAACCCGGGACCTGTTAGGCAAGACGTGGCACAATAACTTAAGAGTGAGTTGGCAACCGGGCGGCAATACATCCGTGTATTGTGTTCAAACTATGAAATTATATTTTAAACTCTTATTTTAAATTTGAAAACACGCGCGCAAGCTTCATCATCTTCTCCAATCTTCAATCAGCCATGGATTTCGTGTTTCTTGATGAAATCAAATGATGTAAAGATCAAACTTGCTCGCCTCAAGCCTAGGAACATGATGGCACTCTTTAATTTCATTTATTTTAAGCCTAACATAACTGAATTTCTGATGAACACGAAGAACCCTAAAACTGAAAAATCTAATTGAAATCGTGTATGGTTGATGATTTATTCAATTGATTAAGGGTTAATGGTCGTGGATAGTGCAAAAAACAAATGGCCAAGAGTTTTTTTCAATTGAATCAAAGAATCATAGAGTTCGAGTTTGAAGTTCTTACCTGTTGAAGCTGGAATCGAAAACTGGATTGGAGTGTTTCCAGTTGTTGTTTGAGGATTGCTTGAGCACCAACGACCTTTATGGAAGATGTATGAGTGGTCTGCACTTCATGAATTCATCTGGATCATTCTACCCAAGTCGACCTGCATATGGCTCAAAATGAAACTAGAAATCGTGGTTAGGAGTGTTACAGATTGTTGTTTATGATCTGCATCATCTCTATGATGTATGTTGATGAGGTTTGGATGATTAAAACCCAAGTTGCTCGAGCCAAGCTATGAATTCGAATCCTAAGGCAGTTTTGGCAAGCTTATGTGTATGGCATGTGAAAATTGATTTCTAGCTTGGCTTGTGTTAATTTTAAGTTATAGACCAATTGCATATGACATTTAAAACATGTTAGACACTAATTTATTCAAAGTTTTTCACAAGTTTTCAAAGATGCACAATTTCTCCAATTTGCACTATGTTTCATGAATTTTGAGAAAGAAGAATGAAAGCATGTACTTGCATGGCTTTGGTGTAGTTTGAATGGCAAGAAAGACCTCTATTTATAGGCCATGAGTTCTGAAAATAATTGAGAAAGTTTGGCCATTGGTAAATTTGACTTGCCTTAGAGGGCAAGGAAGTCTTTTTTGCATTAAATGCAAAAGGAACTTCCTTTTAACCATGTGTTAAAACTCAACTTGATCCTATCTTATCATAATTACTTCTCACTGATTTTTATCAGCTCTAGTCTATCCTTGCAAGGTGGCATGTGTTCTAGAAGAAGAAAATGCAAAATGACCTATAATCTTGAAGTTTTGAACTTGAAATCCATGGTTATGGAGCCTTATGTTTCAAAATCAAAAGTATAGCTAGACTCCATGGATTTGAGAGTTCTTGGACATTTTGGAAATCTTGTTTCAAGGGCTAAAACTTTCATGTTTTGAGTTTTTTCCAATTCAAAGTGGAACTATGTGAAAAAATGCCATGAAGTTTGGAAAAAGTACAAAATTTTAACACTTGAAAAAGTACAAAATTTGTTGACTTTTCCAAATTCTTTGATTTTTTATGATCAAGATGGATCATTTGAAGTATTTTTATGATGGAAAAAGTTTTGTTTTGAAAAAGTTGACCAAAAGTCAAAGTTTGACTTTTCTATGCAGATGAAATTTCATCAGATGTTTCAGAAATTGACTGATGAATCCTGTGAACTTCTGTGATGTTTTGAATCCAGAAATTAGGTCAACATGTTGTATCTAAGATATGAAGATCAATCTCCAATCAAAAAAGTCATCCATTGATCAGAAAATCAGAGATTACTCATGCTCGACAAAAAACCCTAATTGGTCGATCCTTGATAGATCAATGAGAAAAGTTGGATATCTGAAGATCAGAGGTTGATGATTTGATCAAGATAGATCAAATGAGGGGAATAGAACTCAAACCCTAATTGGTTGCCTCTTGAATCAGATGAAAATTTGATGAAACCCTAATTTTGACCTGTGAACTCCACACCCGATTAATTCTGTTCTAAACTGTTAATGATGCAATGATGCAAATGTGAGGTGGTATATTAGGTCAAAAATTGGGGTATGACAATATAGCTGTTGCTTTGTTTCTTCCTGTAAGGGAGGTGGCACCTTGGATTACAGACAAAGGTATTTTTAGGCAAAACTTGGAGGGTAAGTTATCAAGTTTGAGTGTTCAAGACGATTGGCCGACTTCCAGCTCCATTCTTGCTTTGCTCATCTTTGGGGTGGTCATGTTTCCAACTAATGAAATTGGTTACTTGAGCCCGTCTTCTATTGGTATATTCATGTCAAAGAATCCTATTCCTGCATTGTTGGCTGATGTTCTTTACCATCTCCATGAGAGACACCTGAAGAAGCGAGGGGTTGTTCTGTGTTGTTCTCCGCTGCTGTATTTATGGTTGACATCTCATATCCCTCAGAGCGGACCATGGGAGAAGATCCTGAGAAACTTAACTTGGTCTCAAAAATTGGCTTCGCTTACAGCTGATGGTGTGTTGTGGCATTCTCCGGGTTGGGGATTCGTTGATGTTATCACTCACTATGGTGGATATTCTAATGTTCCTTTGGTTGGGTCTGTGGGATGCATCAACTATAACCCAAGACTTGCAACAAGGCAATTGGGATATCCAATGGAAAATGAACAAAGACCTGAACACTTGGAAAGCTTCATTATACATAAGCTTGGCCGAGAGGATCGCAATGAAGTAAGAAAGATCCGAAGAGCTTGGGATCAAATCCATAGGGAAAGTAGAGAGCTAATCAAGAGAGGCGGAATTGATGGAAGATCTTATCGCCAGTGGGTGATAGAAAGAGTACAAGAAGTCAAGTTGCCTTACTTTGTGGAGGTGCCTTTTGATCATCCAGAACCTGTGATCACTCGTGTTCCGATAGAAGAGAATATGAGGCTTCTGGAAATCATCAGGAAAATGGAGGAAGAAAGATTGGAGCTACAAAGCTCTAATTCTCGCATTTCCCTCAGAGCAGAAAATCTGGAAGCCAACCTCAAGGAGGTAAAATAAGAATTAGCAGGAAGAAGAAGACATAATGAAGAGGATGAAGAGCTCCTAATAAGATATTCTGAAGACTTGAAGAGTGCTGCTAGCGGGGCAAGGGATCTTCGTCGACAGTTGAAGGCAATCAGATACCTCCTGCTGTGAGCGAGTTCCTCTTTCTTTGTCAGGATGTGGTGAACCGGGTTCAAGACAGAAACCAGAGATTTGAAGCCTCGTCGCGGGCAACATTTCTAGTTTTTTTAGCAGTTTATCTTATTTGAACATTTGAATCTAATGATTAATGTAATGATTTAAATTTTAGTTTGAATCTTATTGCTCTGTTTGAACTTGATTAGCAATGTAGTTACACATAACATTTTGGTTTTCTATGAGATTTCGTTGATTTGCAGTTTAATCAGTCTTTTCTCTAATGCTTATTATTAACTAATGAGTCTTCAAAGAGCCCCTGAAAATAAAATGTACAAAAAACATATCATGGGCATGCACACATACCCCATAACATACCATACATAACAGGGTGTTGAGAACAGTCTTCTTACTTCTACCGTTGATTTTCTTCTCCACAGAAGAGAGATTGCAGATTTCTACATTCACCGGTACCAGACAAGAAACAACTTGAAAAGACTGATGGAGAAGATTGAAGCTGACGTAGCTGCCCTAGGGACAAGAATGGACGCTCGCGTAGGGCAACTGATGGAGATGATTCAAAACATGGCTCTGCAACAAGAGGAGTTGAGAGCTTTGGTTGTGAGGCCCGCTGCAACCGCTGCCGAAGGAGCTGAAGTCGTTCCTCCCCCTCAAGGGAATGCTTTGTCTGGAATTAGCAGGATAATGATTACCAACAAATGGGTTTACCAACAAATAGCAGGATAATGATTAATACCTGAAACAAGACGGGAAAACCATCTCCATCCTAATGAATACTCATTTCAGATAAAGCCAAGAAGAAGGTTTATTCTAACTCTTACTTATCATCAACAACTCTAGATGGCATCGTTAAGCCCATCTCCGACTACACGTCGATGTCTCTCTGCCTATAGAATGTTGCATATCGTGTGAAAAATCAATGTATACCAGTAACTTCATTCAAAGACAAGAATGGAGTCTAACGTATGACTCAGTCCCCAACATAAACTTCACCAAATAGCATCTATACGCCCATTCCAGCACATCATCAACTAACGATCTCATTCCATACACCAGTAAGTGCAAATTTTCAGGTGTACTCGAGTGTTCAATCATCTTCTACCTTCAGGTCACGAAATGCAATCATACCAATATAACCCTTTAGGTACAAGAAGATTGAACAGGGGCAACTATTATACCCCAAAATTTGCCCTCCTATTTTTCAAGATAATCCACATCTCCATACTCAAGAATTTCTCAAGGGTTGACTAGATGAACCCTCTCCTAAGCAATCAACCCATAACTAGGGTTTTGATTCTCTCAAGTCAAGGATGGTTTCTATTGCCTCAAGTTACCATCATGCCTCCTCATATGTCTCAAGGGATCACCATGTCAAGTTTTAAGCCCCACAGCTCAAGTTTGCTCAGTCAATTGCTCAGATGGTTAAAAATCAGTTGTATTGGATGAAAAGCCAATTGTGGTCAACATACAGTCAAACTTCATCATTTTTGGTAAACATCAATATTTTGAAGTCACATTCATCATTTTATCAAGAGTTGATCATGATTCATCAAGAAAACTCAAGATTTGATCAAAAGTCAAAGTTTTCAAATTAGGGTTTCTTGACCAAAAGTCAATAGAACTTTGACCAAGCATAACTTTCACAAACTTTATAAAAAAAATTCCACCAAATCTCATTTTTAAGAGAATTCAATTCTCTACATCTTTGTGTCTCACAAGCTTTTGCCAAAAATGCTTCATTTGAGAGTTATGGATCAAGACATTATAGGTCCTTTTAAAAGTTAAGAAAAAGTCATCTTTTTTCAAAGAAGTGTATATGAACATGGAAGCTTCAATGAATATGAAACCAAAAATAGTATTTATAGGAAATCTTGATCTTTCTAAAAAGTCCAAGAACACTTCAAAATGTTGAAAATTGAGCAAGATACAAGTTGTGCAAGTTTGGCATTTTTGAAGAAGTGCATCAAAGGAAATACTTAGCAAAATCAATTTTTTTCTAAATGGGCCGGAGTTTTTGTGATCCAAACTTGTTCTTAAGACTACCCATGATCTCTAAGACCAATTACACGCCACCTAGTCATTTGTTTTATTTATTTTTGAATTAAATCACTAAAATTCAAAATTAATTAAAATAAAATGCAAAATAAAGAAGCAAGTTGTATGGGCTTATTTTCTGATTGTCTTGAGGTCCAAGGAAGGCTGTGCAATCTGTCAAAAATACATGGATGTGGTTAATACAAGATTGAGCCATATATGGAAGATTTTGATAAAATTTCTCAATCATATATTCTCCATTGAAAGAATATATTTTTCATTCAAGTCTTGACCTAATTCTCATGCCTTATATATACACTACAAGATAACATCAGGAGGACGGATTTTTGCAGCCAAGAGACTAGGGTTCTTGTACCATGAAACTTGAAAATTCCAAGCAAACTTGTACCATCAGTTTCCAATATCCAGTCGTTCTCAAGCACTTCCAAGACTTGATTCATGTCCCTGAGGTATTATAGAGTAATTACAGGTCAATAGCCATGGCCAAATATGCATGAATCGTACCATGCATAAACTCTAATTGCATCATGTTTTTTATTTTCGTATTTTGCATTTTATCTTGTTTTAATGAAAACTAACCATACTAATGTCTTCTTGAGGTTCATTAGAGCTTGCTAGATCAATCGTAGCAGTCTTTTGATGGTCAAATCGTGAAACACCATTACTAGGGCTCACGAACTGTAGAGATTTATACCCATTGATACAGGCACTTTCTGGCCAAACCAAGGCCACCATTGAATCCACAGCCCTCGAATTAGGGTGGTAGGGTCCTCCTTTTGATTTTATTCTCATTGTTTTGTAGGTATAGGGAAGGAGCTCGCCGGCGAAGACGACCGGAGCTAAGGCTCCGGCGTCCCTCCTGCCCACTGACTCTTTGACCATGGCGTGTTGCCTTCCGATTGGTTGATTCAAACAAGGGGACCCCACTTGCGCGCGTTTTCCTTTTTGGTTTGATTTCAGGAAATATTATTTCATATATATTAATCCATGTATGATTATGAATGGATGTATGGCCGCCCCAGCAGTAAGACATGCGCGCGTAGTCCATTACCCCTATTAGGTCGTTGGTTCGAACCTGGCTTTTGCACTTTCTTTTCACAAACTTTTGATTTTTACTGGTTATCACATATAAACAATAGCAGGCGAGATCTAACACCACATGCAATGTGGTCTAGTGGTTAACTTTTGAACCTGTGACCTTAAGGTAACGAGTTCAAGCCTCAACAAGGCCAAACTATTTTTTTAACACATGGTTTTCTTAACTTTTTTCTATTTCTTTTATTTTTCTAAGATAATTTAATTTCTTTTCAAAATTAATTCAAACATTTTCAAAAATCACAAAAATAAAATAATTTCAGATTTAAGTTAATTAAATATTTAATTAATTTTTGATATAAAAAAAATTTATTTTTCTCATGATTTAAATTATTTTTCATAATTAATTAATAATTAATTTAAGAATTATGTTTTATTAATTAAAATCAATTCCAAAAAATATCAAAAAATATTTTTCTTTTACAATTAGGGTTTAGATGTTATTTCCTATCCTTAAGACATTTTTCTCCAATTTATTTACTTTATATCGCATTTAAATTCTAGAAATCAATGTATAGGTCGCAAGGTTATTTTTGTAATAGCGTAGATTTACTTTTCTTGCAATTTACTTTCCACAACTCTATTATGTAACTGCCCCAAAGCCATGTAATAGTGTAGGACATTTACCTTTCCGCACTCTACTTTCTGCACTCTCTTATAAACTGTCTATAAACTGCTAGTAACTATGGTTTGTATGGCAAGATAAAAACAATCTTAGATCATCCTAAATTCAAGACTAATATATATCTGAATTCAACACACTCCTTGCACCCACTCACACCCTTAGGGTATCCTCTCTTATTTCCTTATAATAACAATGGTCATGTCCCTCGAACGTAGGGGTACCATTAGCAAAGACGCTTACGAATAACATCATTATAGTCCCTTCGATATAAAGATCATAGTCCCTCGATGACCCTCGATGTTGCCTACGAATATATGATCTTGTCCCTCGTTTGTTGCCTACGAATAAAGGTATCCTTACAATGTTGCCTTCAATGACCATACGATGACCCTACGATTGTCCCTTCACATCCAACGGATAAAGTTAACTACCAACTAATGGTATGGATAGCGTTATCCTAAAGGAGAAGGAAAATAACAAGAAACGATCCTTCTGAGTAGGTAATAAGACTTTGTTGCTTGCTCCAATCAAAATACTTTTCACACCTCCAAACTCTTTTGAAAAACGTTTTCAAACAAACACTTTGTATACATTCCAGCGAGAATCATTACAAAGTTAAACATTTTCCAAACAAATATTTCCAAACACTTCGTATGCATTCCAACGAGAATCATCATGAAGTTAAAGCGAATTTTTTTTAAATACTTTTCAAAAATACTTTTCAAACCACACAAACACAGAAAGCAAGTTTTCAAAAGCGAACGAAGCAATTAAGAGCCCGTAGATAACTACGGATGGAAAGGGTGCTAATACTTTCCCTTTTCATAATTGCCTCGCGTACTCAGAATCTAACGAAGGTATTTTCCGGTTCTTTTCACCTTCCCTTTATTGGATAAAAGAAAAGTCAGTGGCGACTCTTGATATCCACAAGATTTGCGATAAAATGCAAAACAAACAAGTCAATTCTCCCACCGTGTTACATATACCGTACCAAATCGAAGAGACGATCATCACTTATTCGTAGGCAACAAACGAGAGACGAGATCATATACTCGTAGGCCACGTCGAGGGACTATGGTCTTTGTGATGATTTTTGAACTGAGGGTCTTTTTCTAATGGTTCCCCTACGTTCGAGGGACATGACCATGTTTATTTGAAGGCAACAAGAGAGGATACCCTAAGGGGGTGCGTTATACCCCAAAAATTTTCCCTCCTACTTCTCAAGTCAATCCACAACTCCATACTCAAGAATTTCATAAGGGTTGACCCGACACAACCCTCATATACGCAATCCATTCAAGCTAAGGTTTTACTCCTCTAAATTCAAGATGGATCTCTAGTGATTTAAGTGGTCATCATATCTCATCATATGCTTCAAGGGATCACCATATCAAGTTTCAAGCCTTACAAGTCAAAATTGCTCATCCAATGGCTCACATAGCTGAAAATCAATTGTATTGGACAAAAAGTCAATTGTGGTCAACATGCAGTCAAACTTCAAAAAATTTGGTCAACACCAATATTTTGAAGTAATATTCAGAATTTTATAAAGGGTTGACCAAGATTCATCAAGAAAAATCAAGATTTGAGCAAAAGTCAAAGTTTCTAAATTAGGGCTCTTCAGACAAAAGTCAATAGAACTTTGACCAAGCATAACTTTCACATACTTTATCAGAAATTTTCCCACCAAAGCTCATTTAAAGGGAATTCAATTCTGTACAACTTCATGTCTCACACGTTTGGGCTGGAAATGCTTCATTTGGAAGTTATAGATCAAAATATTACAGGTCCTTTAAAAAAGTCAACAAAAAGTCATCTTTTTGCAAAGAAGTGTTCATGAGTATGGA
The DNA here is from genome assembly GCA_021764765.1 of Vicia sativa. Taxonomy (NCBI): domain Eukaryota; kingdom Viridiplantae; phylum Streptophyta; class Magnoliopsida; order Fabales; family Fabaceae; genus Vicia; species Vicia sativa. Next base: position 69,871,745 of record CM038793.1, read on the forward strand.
TACTTCAATGAAGATGAAACCAAAAGGGATGTTTAGATGAAATCTTGAGATTTCTAAAAAGTCCAAGAAAACCCAAAAATGTTAAAAATTGAGCAATATACAAGTTGTGCAAGTTGTGCATTTTTGGGGAGGTGCATAAAGAGAAATACTTGAGAAAAACAATTTTTTTCCAAATGGGCTTAACTTTTCTTGGTTCAAACTTGTTTCTAATCACAATTAGAACCTCCAAGCCCAATTCCACGCCCTTGAGCTTTTTATTTTATTTATTTTGATTTTTTATTCATTAAAGTCAATTTAATTAAAATAAAATAGCAAAAAAATAAATCAATCAATGCAAGGCTGTATATTTGACATTCTTGAGGTCCAAGATACCTATTAAATGACCTGAGATTCGAAATTGAAAGATTGGCAAGTGATTGGTACAAGATTGGCAAAATTTGATCAAGATTGACAAGATTGGCAAATCAAATATACTCTCATTTAATTGGATATATTTTCTCATCAATGCTCAACCTGAATCCATCCTCTATAAATTCAGAGGATTTCTAAACCCTAAATGAGGTGTTTTGGCAACTTGAAGAACCCTAACTAAACTCAAGAAAACTGTGTGATATTAGCAACTTGCAGCCAGAGTTTCAGCTCGATTCAAGCCATCCCAAGCATCGCAGCACGTTCCTGGGAGTCCTCTGAATCGATCCAGCCATTCACCAAGCCTTTAAACGTCTAGAATCGTAATATTCATACTAACAGTTTGCTCTTCATATTTGAAAATAGATTTCCATGATTCATGCAATTTTAACATGATTTGATTATATGTTTGTGTTCCTGATGCTATTTCGAAGCTTTCTGCATGGTTCAATTTAAGTTTGAGTACAGGAATATGAATTTGCCATGGCTAGGGTTCCAAGCTTGGAATTAGGGCTTTGCGAATTAGGAAAAATTGGACAAAACCAGTGACCCTATCACCTTCAGGGGATCAAACCGAGTTGATCCATGGTCTCATAACTAATTTATGTTGCGTATTTTTTAGTTTTGATATCTTGCAGGGGTATAGTGATGAAACAGAACCATAAGTAAAAGTTTGAAAATTCAACGAAGAAGATGACACCCTTGGCGCATTTTGGTGCCAATTTCTGGACCCCTCAGAAGCACTGCCTCCAGAAGCTCCAGCTTCTGGATCCCCAGAGGAGGCATCACACCCAGAAGCTCCAGCTTCTGGGTGTCCCATATCCAGAATCTCCAGAAGCCCCAGCTTCTAGACCCTTCCAGCACCAAATCTCCCAGAAGCTCCAGCTTCTGGACGTTTTCAGCACCAGATTCCCTAGAAGCTCCAGCTTCTGGACGTCCCCAGCAGGAAAATCTCCAGAAGCCCCAGCTTCTAGACCCTTCCAGATGCAGAAGCTCCAGCTTCTAGACACGCTCAGCAGGATTCTCCCTAGAAACTCCAGTTTCTGGATGCCCAAGGTGCGCCACTCATAGAAGGCTTGGCTTCTGAGGCAGCTTCCGTTACAAGCTCTGATGATTTTTCTTTGTTTTATTTATTTTTCTTCTTTTTCTTATTTCCCTTTCATTTAATTTAATTAATTAGTAATTAGGTTAAATAATTAGTTTAATTTAGGTTAATTTTCATTAAATCTTTTTTTTTAATTAAAATCAATTAGAATTGCGTTTTTTTCTCACATTAACATTAATTTTCAAAAACACCAAAAAATACTAGGATTTAGTTTCTTTTCTTTTATTTCTTTTGCATTTAAATTCTAGAAAGGATGTATAGGTTGCAAGTTTGTTTTCATGTAATAGCGTAGATTTATATTCCTGCCTTTACTTTCTGCACTCCCATATTATGTATCTTCCCCAAAGCCATGTAATAGCGTAGGACCTTTATATTTCTGCAATTTATTTTCCGCACGTATTAACTGCTAGTAATTAGGCGTGTATGGCAAGATTAAAAAACGAGATAGATCACCTCCAATTATTAGATAAAATATCTGAATACAACACATATTTCACACTTGCATCCACCTAAGGGTATCCTTTCTTGTTGCCTTATGAATAATGGTTAAGTCCCTCAAACGTAGGGATATCTTAGCACGGTTGCCTACAATATATCATCAAAGTCCCTTCGACTTAAAAGATCATAGTCCCTCGATGTTGCCTATGAATATATGATCTAGTCCCTCGATTGTTACCTACGAAAAGTGATGATCGTCCCTACGAATATGCTAGAATATCCCTACAAGTTGCCTTTTATGACCATCAGACGTCCCTTTGAATGTCCCTTTACATCCAACGAATAAGGTTACCTATCAATCACTGGTACGGATGGCCTTATTCTAAAGGAAAGCAAAATAACACAGAAACGACCGTTCTGAGTGGGTAAATAAGTCTCTTTTGCTCGCTCAATCCAAATTCTTTTCACACCTCACATTATTAAAACTTTTCAAAACACTTTGTATGCATTCCAGCGTGAATCATTACAAAGTTTCTTTCCAAAAACAAAACATTTCCAAACACTTCGTATACATTCCAGCGTGAATCATTACGAAGTCAAAGCGAAATGCCTTTTCAAAAATCTTTTCAAATACACGCACACAAAAACAATTAAAGTGAGTTAAGCAATTAAGAGCGCGTAGATAAATATGGATGGAAAGGGTGCTAACACCTTCCCTTTTCATAACTGCCTCCCTTACTCAGAATCTAAATAAGGTCTTTTCTTATTCTTTTCGTCTTCCCTTAATTGGATAAAAGAAAAGTCGGTGGCGGCTCTTGCTATCCGCAACATTTGCAATTGTCACACTCCAAAATTTGCCCTCCTACTTCTCAAAGACATTTCATACATCCATACTCAAGGATTCCTCAAGGGTTGATTAGACAAACCCTCTCCAAGACAATCAACCCAAACTAGGGTTTGGCAATTCTCAGATCCAGATGGAATTCCAACATCTCCAATGGTCATCATGCCTCCTCATATGCTTCAAAGACTCTCCATGTCAAGTTTCAAGCCTCACAAGTCAAATTTCCTCAGACAATTGCTTAGATGGTTGAAAATCAGTTGTATTGGACAAAAAGTCAACTGTGGTCAACATACAGTCAAACTTCCTAATTTTTGGTCAACATCCTCATTTTTAAGTCACATTCATCATTTCATCAAGGGTTGATCATGTTTCACCAAGAAAACTCAAGATTTGCACAAAAGTCAAACTTTCCAAATTAGGGTTTTTTAGTGAAAAAGTCAACTGAACTTTGACTGAGCATAACTTCTTCATACTTTCTCAAAAATTTTTCCACCACCTTTCATTTTGAAGAAAATCCAATTCTCTACAACTTCATGTCTCACAAGAATGTTCAAAAAATGCTTCATTTGGAAGGTATGGATCAAAACATTACAGGTCCTTTTCAAAGTCAACAAAAAGTCAACATTTTGTTTTGAAGATTTATTGAGCATGGAAACTCCAATTTAGATGAAACCAAAGAGGTTGTTTAGAGGACACTTATAGCTTTCTGAAAAGTCCAAGAACACTCAAAAATGTGGAAAATTGAGCAAAATACACATTGTACAAGTTGGGCATTTTTGAACAATTGCACAAAAGGAGATATTTGTCAAAATCCAATTTTTTCCAAATGGGCCTATAATTTTATGATCCAAACTTGATCATAATATTATTTGTGACCTATTGATGCCTTGCCATGACCACATTCTATTTTATTGATTTATTTTTGAATTTAAAACCATCTAATTCAAATTTAAATTATATAAAATATGAAAATAAGATATATTTTCAAAAGGAGTGGATTTTTATCAAACTTGAGGTCCAAGATAGCCCACAATACTTGCCAATTTCGTGATAGCTTGCATATGGAAGAGAAAATCAAATTTTCTCCAAAATTTGATTTTATTTGAAAGGTATTTATTTCACATTCAATACCCAATCTTTTTTCCTTCTTTTTGCTCCAGCATTACACTTTATAAATACCTAGTACATTGCCAAGAACAAGGGACGAAACCCTAGCCCCAACAACAACCCTTATTTTGCTAAATTTTTTCTCAAAGTTGCAATTTTCGAATTCCAAGTTCCAGCCACTTTCAGCCATCCAAAACCATTCCATTGTGCTCCTGAGGTAATTTGGAGTAAGTATACATCACTCTCTATGGTTGAAATAGCTTGAAACGTGCCCTACACATTCATACATATTCATATTTTTCTTGATTTTGCATTTTTATTATTTGTGTGTTTTAATCGAATCTAACCATTCTAATGTGTTCATGAGGTTCCATATGATTGATCTGGGCCATCGTTCTCAAGCTTGCACGTAAAAATATCGATTTTCCATGTTTAGGGTTTTTAAACTGATGAGCTTCGAACTGGTAGTTAGAGGCATTTTCAATTGAAACAGATGCCACCATTGAATCCAGAATGCTTGGTTTAGGGGGGGTAGGGTACTCTTTTCCTTTTTATTTCACTGATTTCGCAGGTTTAGCATTTTGGGTCATCGGAGAAGATGACCGGAGCTAGGGCTCCAGCGTCATTGACTGGGTTGAAGACCGGCGAAGCATGCGTGGCGCGATGGAGAGCCCTGATTCGTTCTTTCGTTCCACCTGGGGTCCACATGGCTGACTGTGTTTGAATTCAAATCTCTTGACACGTTATCACTTATTTTCACACCCTTGTAATTCCATGACACGAAGTGCACAATGGCTCAGTGGTTAAGGCGTTGGGATGAAAAGATGCTCTCCAAGGTCTCCAGTTCGATCCCTGGCAAGACCAATGCTTTTTCTCGTTTACAAACTAACTCTATTTTTTTCATATTTTCTTATTTTTCTTTAATATTTTCCATCTAATTTATTTTATCTTCTAATATTTTTATCATGCATTTAAAAAACACCTAAAATATTTATTTTTTGCATAATCATAAAAAAAATGTTTATTTAATTTTTAATATAAAAATTATTATTTTTGCATGCATATTTAATTTAATTGCTAATTAACCATTTAAATGACATTTAATTGTTTTTAAATTATCAAATCAATTCCAAAAAAATCCCAAAAAATTATTTTATCATATATATGTCATTATTAACACAAACTTTTTCTCATTCAAAAATACTTATTTTTACTAACATTTTCCTCTTATGCAATTTTCTTCCGTTTTCATATTTTGCATCTATTCACAGTTTATACCGTTTCGGACAATTTTTTTATCGCTTTTCTTTTCCAATTATGTAATTGCCTATGGGATGTAATAGTTTAATTAGGACTTTTATTTTCCGCACTTTCAATTATGTATCTGCCCCAAAGCCATGTAATAGTGTAGGACTTTATCTTTCCGCACCTTTACTTTCCGCAATTTACTTTCTGCACCCTATAAACTGTTAGTAATTAGGCGTGTATGGCAAGATAAAATTGAACATAGACCACTCTCAATTCCAAGATAAAATACCTGAAATCAACACACTCTTTTCACACATGCACCCCTTAGGGTAATTCTCTCTCGTTGCCTTTACGAATTCAAACGGTCATGTCCCTCGAACGTAGAGGTATTCTAGCACTGTTGCCTTCAAAACAAATCATCATAGTCCCTTCGATACAAAGATCATAGACCCACGATGTTGCCTACGAATACATGATCTTGACCCTCGATTGTCGCCTACGAAAAATGATGATAGTCCCTTCGAATGTGCTAGGATACTTCCTACAAGTTGCCTTCTATGACCATCCGATGTCCCTTTGAATGTCCCGCTTACATCCAACGAATAAGGTTACCTACCAACTAATGGTATGGATGGCGCTATTCTAAAGGAACGTAAAATAACACGAAAATGACCAATTCTGAGTAGGTAATAAGACTTTTAGTTGCTTGCTCAAATCAAAATACTTTTCACACCTCACACTTTTGTCAAAGTTCAAACTCTTTTCAAAACGAAACATTTCCAAACACTTTGTATACATTCCTACATGAATCATTACAAAGTCAAAGCGAAATTCCTTTTTCAAAACATTTTTGTCAAACACACAGAAAGCACAATTTTAAAATGATCTAAGAGCAACTAAGAGCCCGTAGATAACTACGGATGAAAGGGGGTGCTAATACCTTCCCTTTTCATAACCTTCTCCCTTTCTCAGAATCTAACGAAGTTCTTTTCCTATTCTTTTCACCTTCCCTTAATTGGATAAAAGAAAAGTCGGTGGTGACTCTTGCTATCCGCACATTTGCGATACAAAAATCTCAAAGTCAGTTCACCGTATTATAGAACTGGCGACTCTGCCGTGGAGACACCCTAAAGAGAGAATGCCTTAGGGATTTCTAGATCATTTTTACTGCTTTTTGTTTGACTTGCATTCTTTATCTTTAAGGGTTGCTTGGGTATTATATTTGTGGGGGATCCTACACCCGGATCCGGGTTTCCTTTTAGGTAAGTAGCAATAATCATCGCGACCGTTAGACGTATATCGAAACGGTCAACATGATGGCTACGTTAGTGTGACACTTTAGATGTCCTGATACTCTTCATTCCCAAGTTGAGGATAGTATTTGGCTTCTGCGTGGTGTCATCAAGCACTAACTAAACTTTTAGAACCTTAATTGACCCATCTTGGCCATTAGAAGGTTGTGAGATGGCCGGCTTTGGTGCAGACTAAGGTTGGCTGATACTCGGTGCTACGCTCATTAAGATCATACTTTTGGGATATTTTCGGTCGACCACTTGGTAGTCGTATTGAAATAAACGCCTACGAGAAAGATCAATGATATGAGATTCCTAGAACCTGGTTACTATTATAGGACAGGATGAACCAACTCAAACTTTTGGTGGGGTAATCACCTATGCCTCTTGCAAGCCTTAAACCTAGGCTCATTGTGTGAATTGTTTGTGTGTGCTAAACATGACATCATGACATCATTGCATTGCATATCATCTCTAACTATTTCAAGCACCTAGGGATTTATCTTTGCTCTGTTTTGTAGGGATTATGGCTTCTAGAAAGACTATCCGAATCAACTTCATGGGTATACCTTCTCAGCTCAAAGAATTGGTTTCAGAAATTCCCGATCAATCTCAGTTCATCAAAAGACATGGTTATCTACGTGACTTGGTTATCTCTGGTTTTGAAGAAGATATGATGTATGTCCTATTTCAGTTCTTCGACCCGAAACACCACTGCTTTACATTCCCAGATTACCAGTTTGTTCCTACCTTAGAGGAGTTCTCTAAGCTACTTGGGATGCCTATTCTTGACCAAATGCCATTCACCGGTTTAGAAAAGGTTCCTAGGTACGAAGACATTGCATCAGCATTTCACCTAAAGCGCTCAAACATTGAAGCCAATTGGGAAATAAGAAGCGGAGTTAAGGGTTTACTTGCTAAGTTCTTAATTAAGAAAGCCCGAGAGTTCCTCAAAGTTATGAGTTTCCATGCATTCGAAGACATTGTAGCCTTGTTAATCTATGGTTTGGTTCTATTTCATAACTCAGATCAATTCATAGATGTCAACGCCATCAAGTTATTCCTTACCCGTAATCCTGTGCCTACTCTACTTGGAGATATTCTACATTCTCTCCACACTCGTACTACTAAAAGACAAGGAACTCTCATGTGTTGCATACCGTTACTTTCCAGGTGGTTTATTTCGCACCTCCCGCCATCAGTTTTGAAGAATGGACAAAGGTTGAAGTGGTCTCAAAGGCTAATGTCAGTCTCTCACTCAGATATCCGTTGGTGTCTTTTCTCTCAAAAGGACTTCATATTCATTGAGCGTTATGGAGAATTCCCTAATGTACCACTGCTAGGTATAAGGGGAGGTATTACTTACAACCCTTCTTTAGCTCTACGTCAGTTTGGTTTTGCTCGAAGAGATGGTCCACATGATATGCTTCTCCAAGACATTGTGTTCGACTACAACCACGATCTCCAGAATTACCGACGAAGGTTCATACACGCTTGGGGCATGGTAAAGAAGACTGATACCAAGACTTTGGGGCACCAAAACTCCATTCCTTGGGAGCCTTACCTCAAATGGGTACGAGCTCGAGCTCAAAACCTCATGATGCCATTCACGCCTGTTTTACTAGTAATTATGGAACCTGTTGCTATAGGTGACGTACCCTATACTGTTCTCCATCCTGACATGCCTACTGATTTTGAAGACTTGAAGAGATCCTGGATTAAGCTAAAAGAAGAAAGGGATACATTTGAAGATCAATGTTATGCAAGCGAGAAGAAGGTACTAGAGTTGACCAAGCTACTTCACGAGGAGCGGAACATCAATGCCTACCTCAGCACCAAGAGGAAGCGCCCATGGGAGACTTAGAGCTTTAGGATTTATATATTTTCTTTTATTGGTTTGAACTATCTTTTGTACTTAAAAAGAAAAAGAATAAAAAGAGAACTAATAAATGTTTGTTCGTGCTTGTTTAACAAATTTAAATCTCTACGGTCCTTGAAAACATTGCATTGCATTTACATAAACATCGCATATCATGGCATAACATCTCATAACAGGTACATCGAAGATTGGTTTTCTCATTTTCTCGCTATTTATTTTAGCAGAAATGGCTCTTGAACAGTCTGTCAAAGATCTCCAGGCTCATAATGCTCAGTTCCAGGAGATGTTCACCAGCTTGGTCCAAGGCCAAGAAGATCTGAAGAAGCTCATCAACAGAAAGAAGAGGGTCGTTGGTGTTTTCAACATGGGCAGACGCTACAAAGGTGGCCCTAAAGTAGTCAGCCGGATAGAGCTCTCAGAAGGAAGTGTCAAGAATAAGGGGAGTGTCAAGGGCAATGAAGAAGGCAGCCAGCGCGAGTCTGAGAAAGAGAGAGAAGATTGTTATGATAATGACCAGTACTCTGATGAAGATGACAAGTACAAGCAACTTGAAGACCGTCTGAATGCTGTGGAAAACCTGAAGATGTCAGGGCTGAATTTTGATGATCTGAGTCTTGTTCCTGGTGTGGTGATTCCTCCCAAGTTCAAAGTTCCTACTTTTGCCAAATATGATGGCATTTCTTGTCCGAAGCTGCATTTGAAGTCCTATGTTCAGAAGATCAACCCCCACACTGATGACGAAAGTTGTGGATGCATTATTTTCAAGAGAGTTTTTCCGGAACTCAGTTGGAGTGGTATTATCAGCTAGAGAATGACCGTATCCGTACTTAGAGTGACTTAGCAGATGCTTTCTACAGGCAGTATGAGTACAATGCTGAATTGACACCCACTCGCATGCAATTACAGAGCATGTATATGGGTCGCGATGAGAAGTTCAAAGAGTATGCTCAGAAATGGAGAGATCTAGCAGGCAGAGTTCAACCACCCTTGTCCAATAGGGAGTTGGTTGATATGTTTATGGGAACACTGACAGGCCCATTCTTCAATCATCTGATTGGAAACTCTTCAGCCGGATTCACCGAGTTGATATTGACAGGAGAGCGTATCGAAGCTGGTATCAAGAGCGGAAAGATTCAAGTAGAGTCGACATCAAATGCTGCGAAGAGATCTTTTGGTGGTAAGAAAGAAGCCAATGCTGTGTATGGTTAGAAAAGCCGAGCCAAGACCGACCGCGCTCAATCTGTGGGGGCAGTTGTGATCTCCAATCCTACACTAGCACAACCTCAGCGAGACAACGCACGTAGCCAGAACGCGCCACGAAGACAGTTTACGAAGATCAACATGCCATTGTCGCAAGCCTTGCAGCACATGTTGAAAGCAGAGCTTATTACTTTGAAGGATCCTCCTCAGAGTGTCAACACTTCCTCCCCGAGATATAATCCTAATGCTAAGTGTGCTTACCACTCCAATAGCCCAGGGCACGACACTGACAACTGTTGGGCTCTGAAGAACAAGATTCAAGATATGATTGAAGCTAAGTAGATTGAGTTTGACCCTCCTGTTGAGACTCCAAATGTGATCAACGCTCCTATGCCTAACCATGACAAAAGTTCCAATGTTGTTGGTGAGGACTCTTACGTTTTCAACATAGATGACTTGACCATTCCTCTGATGACTGTTAAGAAGAATTTGCTGCAAGCTGGTGTCAACCCAGGATGCCCAGAGAATTGCCGTTGGTGCCCATCTGCACCTGATGGTTGTGCTTGGTTGAGAAGACATGTTCAGTGCATGATGGATAACCGTGAAATACTATTCATGAAACCACCTGTGGAGAGCCTGTGTGAAGACATGTCTAAGAAATCAAGATCAAGATGTGAATGAAACTGCATCAATGTGGGATACCTTGGGGCAGCCAAGTGGAAAGTTTGATTACATGGTGAAGTATACTGTTCCTGAAATCTACAAGATTCCTATTGAAGATGTTAAGGCAACCGGATGGGGTGACGATTTCCCAGAAGACTATGCTGATGTTAACACAATAAGGATTTCCTCTGCGATTCGTGCCTAGAGTGGCACCCTCATCATTACTTCTCCTGCACTGGCCCATATTCCTCCGACAAAGCTATTCCTTGGAATTATGGATCTGATGTTTACTATCATGGCGTCAAGCAAGACCCTCGACCATTGAAGATCTTACGCTTAAAGCTACCATTCCCGACATTGACAACATCACGGATCAAGTAAGGTGACCGAACCGAAGGGTTTTCTCCAGATATCTCTCCTCCAAAAGACATTGCGACTCCAACAGATTCCAGCTATTCAATCCATTCCCAAGCTAGAGGGAAAGAACCGGTGACTCATCCCGCCGCATGTATGCCAAAGGAAGTTGCTGAAGACACCTCCAAACAAGAAATGGAGGAAATTCTGAAGATTATCAAGAAGAGTGACTACAATGTGGTGGAACAGTTGGGACAGACTCCATCCAAGATCTTCATGCTTGCTCTGCTCTTGTGCTCTGAGGCTCATGCTAAAGCCTTGGCGAAGTTTCTAAAGAATGCTCACGTACCGCAAGACACTACCACTGACCAGTTTGAAGTTTGTATTGCTAGCCTGGCTGCCAACAACGGCCTAGGCTTCTTTGATCCTGATTTGACTCCTGTCGGAAAGAAACACAACAAAGCCTTGCATATCTCTGTTGAATGCAAGGGCGTTACATTGTCTCATGTCTTGGTGGATACCGGTTCTGCTTTGAATATCCTCCCGAAGACTGCTTTTGATCAACTTGATGTTAGAGGAATGGTTCTGAAACCCAGTGACATAGTTGTGAGAGCTTTTGATAGTTCTAAGCGAGCAGTACTTGGAGAGCTCATTTTGCCTGTTAAAGTCGGTTCCCAGACTTTTGATTCCACTTTCTTTGTCATGAACATCCGTCCAGCTTACTCTTGCCTACTCGGACACCCTTAGATACATGGGGCAGACGCTGTTACTTCTACCCTGCATCAGAAGCTGAAATACCCAGTGAAAGGGAAGGTTGTTACAGTATGTGGTGAAGAGGAATACATGGTAAGTCATCTACAGTCATTCCGATATCTCGAGATGAAGCGTGAATTCTTCGAGACTCCCTGTCAAGCTTTTGAAACAATTCCCAGAGTCATGCCTGTTGACTCTCCTATGACTCCTGAAGTTACGCAAGCTCCGCCTAGGATGGCCTCGCTGAAAGACGCTCAAGCTGCTGTTGAAGAAGGAGGTAGTACTATTTGGGGACAACTCCCTGATCTTCCTTTCAAATATGACAATACTGGTTTAGGCTTCACCATCAGAGGTCAAAAGATGATACGCCGCGAACGTGCCGACCAGCTTCCTTTTCGCATCAGCCAGAGTGGAATTCATGCTATAGAAGACGACGACAACGACTTCGACATCAGCAAATGGATCTTCCCAACTCCCGACAACGGACTCAGCAATTGGAAGACTGAAGACGTCATACCAATCTCCTTTAGACAGGAGTAATTGCTCTTGTTTTTGTTTTGCTTTTCGTATTTCCTATGTTTTGAACAATAAACTCTAAAGCCTAGTGCCTTACCCGGGGCATCATGGCTCGTTTGTGAGGGTTATTATCTGTCATTTGCATATTTTCATTCAATAAAATCGTTGGACTTTTGCATTCAATTGTTGTTTTCTTTCTTTTACGTTATCACCCCTTCAAAAAGCTATGTGTTTCTACACACACCCACGTGATACACGAATCACTCCGAATCTCGCTGATAACAACTATGCTATTGCTAAATATGACTTCGATAATCCGATCTACCGTCAAGACGAAAGCGAGGAAGATTGTGAAGTGCCGGAGAACTTGTCGATCGCTACAGCAGGAGGAACGAGTTATCTGACCACCGAAGAGCAAGTTGAGGTTGTGAATTTGGGTACCGATGAAGACAGAAAAGAGATCAAGATAGGAGCGGGTCTTGAGAATAGTGTTAAAGAAAGGTTGGTTCAGATGCTACGAGACTATATTGAGGTTTTTGCTTGGTCATACGAAGACATGCCGGGTTTAGACATTGATATCGTGGTACACCGGTTGCCGACAAAAGAAGGTTTTCTCCCAGTGAAACAGAAGGTTCGTCGCATGCGTCCTGAGATGTCAGAGAAAATCAAAGCTGAAGTAATGAAGCAGTTCAACGCCGGTTTCTTAGATGTTACTTCCTATCCACAGTGGGTAGCTAATGTGGTGCCTGTGCCCAAGAAGGATGGCAACGAATGTGCGTGGATTACAGAGATCTGAACAAAGCGAGTCCGAAATATGATTTCCCACTACCTCATATTGATGTCCTGGTTGACAACACTGCTTAGCATAAGGTTTTCTCCTTCATGGATGGTTTCTCCGGTTACAATCAGATCAAAATGGCTCCCGAAGACATGGAGAAAACAACTTTTGTTACACAATGAGGCACTTTCTGCTACAAGGTTATGCCGTTCGGACTGAAGAACGCAGGCGCCACCTACCAGCGTGCCATGGTGACATTATTTCACGACATGATTCATCACGAGATAGAGGTCTACGTCGACGACATGATAGCTCGGTCACAGACTAAAGAAGAACATCTTGATCATCTATGTTAACTGTTTGATAGGTTGAAGAAGTACAGGCTGAGACTTAATCCCAATAAGTGCACGTTTGGAGTCAGATCTGGTATACTCCTAGGGTTTGTTGTCAGTGGTAAAGGTATTGAAGTTGACCCCGCCAAGGTGAGAGCTATTCAAGAAATGCCAGCTCCCCGCACCGAGAAGGCAGACAGAGGTTTCTTGGGCCGATTGAATTACATTGCCAGATTCATTGCACATCTAACTGCTACTTGTGAGCCAATCTTCAAGCTTCTGAAGAAAGATCAAGTAGTGGAATGGAACGATGATTGCCAGGTTGCTTTTGACAAAATCAAGGAGTACCTACAGAATCCTCCTATCCTGATGCCGCCTGCTGAAGGAAGACCTCTTATCATGTACTTGACAGTGTTAGAGAACTCAATGAGGTGTGTGTTGGGGCAACATGACGAGTCTGGTCGAAAAAAGTATGCAATATACTACCTTAGCAAAAAGTTTACCGACTTTGAAACAAGATACTCACAGCTCGAGAAAACTTGCAGCGCTTTGGCTTGGGCTGCTCGCCGACTAAGACAGTATATGTTGACTCACACTACCCTGTTGATTTCCAAGATGGATCCGATAAAATACGTATTTGAGAAACCAGCTCTCTCCGGAAGAATAGCAAGATGGAAAATGATCTTGACCGAATACGACATCCAGTACACTTCTCAGAAAGCAATCAAAGGAAGTGTAGTAGCCGATCATTTGGCTCATCAAGCCGTAGATGACTATTAGTCTATGCAGTTCGAATTTCCAGATGAAGATGTTCTACTAGTTACAGATTGCGAAGAGCCAGGCCCAGACAAAGGACCTGAACAAGGATCCCGATGGACCATGGTCTTTGATGGAGCCTCAAACGCACTTGGAAATGGCATTGGCGCCATCATTACATCTCCTATAGGCGGACATACGCCATTCACCGCCAGATTATGTTTCAGTTGCACTAACAACATGGCCGAATACGAAGCGTGCATCATAGGTATTAAAGCTGCTATTGACTTAAGGATCAAATTCTTACAAGTGTATGGAGACTCAGCTTTGGTGATAAGTCAGATTAAGGGCGAGTGGGATATGAAGCATCCGAATCTCATTCCATACCGAAAGCATGTCCTGAGTTTGATCCCCTACTTTGAAGAGATCACTTTCAATCATATTCCACGAGAAGAGAATCAGTTGGTAGACGCATTGGCTACTATGTCATCAATGTTCATGGTCAGGTGGGACAACGAGGCTCCCCAGATCATTATTGAAAAGTTTGACGAACCGGCATACTGTTGTGAACTTGATGCAGAAGAGAAACCTTGGTACTACGATGTGAAGAGGTATCTTGAGACCCAGGAATATCCCGTAGGGGCATCTGTCAACGATAAGAAGTTTTTGAGAAGATTCGCATCCAAATTCTTCCTCAGCAACGACATCTTATACAAACGCAATCACGATATGTGTTTACTCAGCTGTGTAGACCGGAAAACAGCGGAACATATTATGGAAGAGTTACACGAAGGCGCATTTGGTACCCACTCCAGTGAACATACCATGGCTAAGAAGATTCTGAGAACAGGTTACTATTGGTCCACCATGGAAGCTGATTGTCACCGTTATGCTCGGTCTTGTCACAAATGCCAGATTTATGCCGACAAAGTACACGTACCTCCAGTACCTCTGAATGTTCTAAGAACTCCTTGGCCTTTTGCGTGTGGGGCATTGACATGATCGGAGAAATCAAGCCCACAGCTTCCAACGGACATCGTTTTATCCTTGTGGCAATTGATTATTTCACCAAGTGGGTAGAAGCAGCCTCAATCGCATCTGTTACCAGGAATGTCGTGGCTCGTTTCATCAAACATAATCTCATCTGTCGATATGGCACTCTTGAAAAGATTATCACAGATAACGGCTCTAATCTCAACAACAAGATGATCACCGAACTCTACACGTAGTTCAAGATCAAGCATCACAACTCTTCTCCTTATCGGCCTAAGATGAATGGCGCAGTGGAAGCCGCCAATAAGAATATCAAGAAGATTATACAGAAGATGACAGTGACTTACAAGGATTGGCATGAGATGTTACCATTTTCTCTTCACGGTTATCGCACTACAGTACGAACATCAACAGGGGCAACCCCCTTCTCTCTTGTATACGGTATGGAGGCAGTCCTACCCATCGAGGTTCAGATACCCTCAACCAGAGTCCTCCAGGACGCAGAGTTAGGTGAAGATGATTGGATCCAGACTCGCCTTGACCAGATTAACTTGATTGATGAGAAACAACTCGCATGCATCTGCCATGGACAGATCTATCAGAAGCGAATGATCAGAGCATTCAACAAGAAGGTCAAGCACCGAGTCTACCAAGTCGGTGATTTAGTAGTCAAGCGCATCATTCTTCCACAAGGTGATCCCAGGGGCAAATGGACTCCCACCTATGAGGGACCATTTGTAGTCAAGACAGTGTTTTCCGACAGAGCTATGATACTTAGCACCATGGATGGTGAAGACTTCCCACACCCTGTGAACGCAGACATAGTCAAAAAATACTACACATAAAAGAGACCCGCTAGGTCGACTGACCTAGGCAAAAATAAGGGCATCCTGGCGAACCAAAAGGGTTCGGGCAAAAGTTAAGGATATATGTAAAACATGTACACTCGGCAAGTCGAAAACCTGCAAAGGCAGCTTGGGCAAAATAGGGTATCCCGGTAGACTGAAAACCCGAAAGGACGGTCTAGGAAAAAGTTAGGGATTCAAGCGTACGATTATGTCTCGTCTCGATCATCTACTTCCAAACTACTATCAGCATTCAAGATTCAAATGGCGAAGATTAGTTCACTCACTTTTTACTGACAGCAAGGAGACGAGATAGTTGAAATATATGAGTACTAGCATAGTTGGAACTTAACGAGATTGTTTCCACATATCTTTTTACTTTTCTTGTGTACAAACTACTTGGCCATACGCCACATTTCCAATAAATACGAGTCCTTTCCCTCTACAATTTTTGTTTTTATCGTTTGCATAAAGTCCAACGTTTGCTTTGAATGATTATATGCATCTGATAATAAATATTTATTTACAAACATGCAAAAAGTGAACAAACAAAAGTAATCGCTACAGGCTTCAGGAATTGAGATGACGGCGAAAGTCACCAAAACATCCCCCCGCAGAGCATGATCCCCACAGGGATGTCACTCATTACCCGCCTTCCCCAGCGGAGTTCATTTGTTCTCTAGCACTAGTCCAGACACTCCAAGATTTATCACGTTAGTCCCCGAGCAGTGATCCCAATCAAGCGAAAGCACGTTACATCAGTCTCCAAGCGGTAGCGATTCGTCACCAGCAGAGGTATTTATCCCCAGCAGAATATCCCTCAGCAATCATCACCTCCCCGGCATCAGTAGTATCCAGACTTGAAACTTGGTCAGATAGTGCATCGGAGGAAACCTACATCTTCTATCCTCCAACCAGAGATTTCAACGGGCTCCAGATCCTTCTAACCCGGTCTCCCAACAACTTTTCAAATACTCTCCAGCAGGATTTACACGTAAGATCCCCGGTAGGGTACCTCCAAATTTCTCCCTAGCAGGGTCTGTGTGCAAAATCCTCAACAGCGCATCTCTCAATCTCTAACATCCTCAACAAATATCTAGGCCCGAGACTTGGTCAGATAGTGCATCGGAGGAATCAAGGTCATCTTTCTTCTCAGGGTTTCCAATTCGCTTCATCCCCAAATAGAAGTCAGAAATCTCTAAGTAGAACATCCACATCTTCTTCAAGATGGATATGTTTTGAAATACCACAACATCTATCATTCATACTGAAATTCCTGGAAGCAGATACTTAATGTCACAGAGAATGTTATGACACAGTATCTGACACTGCTTTGACAATTCACACAGTAAATATAGAAAGCAGTAAATAACACAATAAGTTGTTCACCCAGTTCGGTTCTAACAAACTACGTCCGAGGCTACCAAGCCAGGAGGAAATTCACTATTAGTAGTATCAATTCGAGTTAAACTCACCCGCTTACAACTCCTCACTTAATCCCTACCCAATGACACTTCAACCTAAGTCCTACTTAGATCCGAGTTCCTACTCCCCTCAATCACCGCAGTGATATCAACCTATTGATTAATTGAATTGTGAAGTCACACTCAATAAACTATCTTGATCTCGCTTCAAAGCTACAATCAAGAGACAAACACTGTGCTTCAAAGCTTTGAGTGATAAACTACCCTTACAAGAAATCCTAGTCCAATGCACTTATCAATTGATAGTTGCTTGGCTCACAAGAGAAACTAGAATTACACAATACCAACTGTTACTAACCTTAACAAGACACAAACAAAAGCCTTCAATGTCTTCAATGAAATCCAGAGCGTGGCTGTAGAGTAAGGGTTGAATTCTTTATATAGAAGCGTCCTGAATCTTCTTTGGGCTTCCATAAAGATACCTAGGGTTTACTTAATTTCTCCTAAAAACATGGTTTGTTCAACAACCAATTTAGGTTTAATTAAGATTAACCTAGCAGCCACGTGAGCATGCTTTCTAATAAAAAAACATAAATAAAATGCTCAACAAACTTCCCGAAAAATCTCAGAAAACTCGATTCTGCATGAATGTCACATCGAATGTCATAACATCTTATGACATCGATCGAATTTCAGACGCCTTTAGCTTCCTATTCTCGAGTACTTTTACCATCCTTGTCCAGAGGATTTATCTTCAATCTCAATGTCATGACATCTATCAAGACATTTTTAAAGCCTAGTTTTACCAAAATTGATGCCAACTTAAAACACTAACAAACTCCCCCTTTGGCACATTTTTGGCTAAAACTACTAGACCTATCAGAGTACAAAATGCAGCAGAAGACTAACAACCTAGTTCTAAGTTTTCTTCCTAAGCTTCAAGTAACTAGAACTAAGAGAAGATAAATTCTACCCATACACAAGTCCCACAATTTCCCACAATTGCCCACAAACAAAATTTAAACAAACAGGCCATAAAATTTTAGGCCATACAATCCCCAACATGCCATACAAGTTCCCAAAGTCCCATACTACTGTCAACACAGTAGTTCTTCTCCCCCTTTTTAGCCATAAAGGGCCAAAGGAAAACATACAAGTCCCCCAAAATTTTTAATCAAAGGTCAAGAATAAAAAATTATACCGAAGTAATTAAGTACCAAAGAAGTATACAGGATACATCTCTCGTCAGACAATGTTTACAAATATCCAAAAAGAAGCACAAATGGAAAAATACAAGAAACAAAGCGTAACATTGACAAACAACAGAACAGGAAATGGATGTAATACAAAATGATAGAAAGCAACACAAGAACTTAATTAGTTGCTCTCCTCGAAGAGGCATCTTCATTGTCGCAAGATCGATCATCTCGCCTTATCGAAGCTTGTTCAGCTTTGCGTTCAGAGCTTTCCTTTTCTTGGCCATTGGTGTCCTTTTGCATTTTGAACAACCAGCAAATTTAGCTCTATACTTCTTTGAGGAAGTTCCGCGGTTATTTGCTCAACTTGAGAACCGTAAATACCTCCCTTTGCTTTGACAGGAAATCAAGAATCGGGGTTCACATGAGTTGCCCGACGTGATCATCGATGTCATGACATTCTTTGTGACATCTCGGATCATCTCGCTAAACTAGGGCTAGCGTGTCTTTGAAGGGAACAAATTCCGTGAAGAGTGATGTTCGTCTAGGATTCCGTGACTATCCTAGCAATGGCTTCTTCTACATACTTGGTACCTTCCCTATTTCTTATCTCGGGGAAAGAGGCGTAGTCTTACCAAGAGACGCGATGAACCTTGATCCTTCCGCATGCCGATTCTCGAGTCGGTTGCCATTGAACCGAGGGAGACCTTCACCGGTTCAATATCCATGGCTTCAGCAAATGCCCTAATCTCAGCCATGGTGGGAGATGAACAGTCAGAGTCTGAAGAGGATGAGGAAGACATATTTCTCTGGGAAAGGTTGAGAATCAGAGGCCAAGAATGACGAAGCGGTTGAGAGTATCTGTTGGATGGAGAACGTATGATACTTTCAACTGAAAAGGCTGTTATATGGAGGAGTCTTTTCACATTCTTGAACCCTATAAAAATAAGAGGGAAATAAGCAACTGACCCACTTATAATTAATAAATGGTCTCTTCCCTTTCTTGGAGGCAATCTTAATTGCTACAATTCCTCATCCGATGATGCCCGCTTGTTCTTAAGTTTTCAAATTGACTAGCATCAAGAGCCTTGGTAAAAATGTCAGCCAGTTGAAGTTTTGTGACTACATGATCCAATTTAATCACCTTCTCCTCCACAAGTTCTCTGATGAAGTGATGTCTGATGTCTATGTGCTTAGTCCTACTGTGTTGAATAGGATTCTTTGATATATTAATAGCACTCAGATTGTCACAATACAATGTCATGACATCCCTGTGACATTATACTCGACAAAGATCCGCTTCATCCGCACCATTTGAGAACAATCGCTACCACCGCTATGTATTCAGCTTCAGCAGTGGATAGGGACACACAGTTTTGCTTCTTGCTAAACCAAGAAACAAGATTGTTTCCCAAGAAGAAGCATCCTCCAGAGGTACTTTTCATCAAGACTCCCACCAACAAGATCACAATATCCAGATAGAATTGGTTCACATCCACGGGAATATAGGATACCATAATTGCAAGTTCCACTCACATACTTCAGGATTCTTTTCACCTGGTTAATGTGACTTACTTTAGGCTCAGCTTGATATCTTGCACATACCCCAACCCATAAGCAATGTCGTCTCGGTCGTTAGGTACAACAAGCTCCCTATCATGCTCCTATATACACTTTGATCAACCTTTTCTCCACTTGCATCCTTGGTCAACTTCAAATGTGTAGGAGCAGGAGTCCTTTTATGGTTGGCATTCTCCATTCCAAACTTCTTGACAATATTCTTTGCATACTTGCTTTGTGAAAGAAATGTTGAATCTTCCATCTGTGTGACTTACAATCCAAGGAAGTAAGTTAACTCTCCCATGAGACTCATTTCAAACTCTGCTTGCATTTGATTGGCAAATTGTTTCACCATTATCTCTGACATTCCTCCAAATACTATGTCATCAACATAGATTTGAGCCACCATAACCTTCCCACCTTCATTCTTGACAAAGAGAGTTTTATCCAATCCTCCTTTCCTATATCCTTTGTCTGTAAGAAACTTGGTCAGCCTTTCATACCAGGCCCTAGGGGCTTGTTTTAGACCACATAGGGCTTTCCTTAATCTGTAGACATGTTCAGGAAAACTTGGATCCACAAATCCTTTAGGCTGTTCTACATATACTTCCTCATTTAAGTAGCCATTTAGGAAGGCACTTTTCACATCCATCCGAAATAATTTGAATTTCGAATGCAAGCAACTCTAGTAGAAGCCTGATTGATTCCGCCTAGCCATGGTGCAAAGGTCTCATCAAAGTCAATTCCTCCACTTGAGTGTAACCTCGAGCAACAAGTCTTGCTTTATTCCTGGTGACAGTCCCTTCTGCATCAGACTTGTTCTTGTAGATCCACTTAGTGCCAATGATGTTTGTTCCTTCTGGTCTAGGAACTAATTCCCATACTTCATGTTGCTTGAACTAGTTCAATTCCTCTTGCATTGCTCCAATCCAAAATTCATCACATAGAGCTTCTTTGACATTCTTTGGCTCTATTTTTGACACGAAGCAGGAGTTTGAGACAGTTTCTCTAGATCTTGTAACATCACCTTTGGTTGGGTCTCCAATGATGAGATCCTTTGGATGATCTTTCTGAATCCTGATTGAGGGATCTTTGTTTGCTTCCTCAGGTTCAGATTTAGGTGAAGTAGGAGTAGGAACATTTTCCTTATCAGGTACTTGAGGTGATGTCTCAAACCATGTCTCAACATCATATGGGACATTGTGCTCCTGATAATGATCATCAACAATGACATTAATAGACTCCATCATAACCTGGGTTCTGGAGTTGAATACCCTATATGCTCTGTGTGGAGTATCCAAAAATGCCTTCATCACTCTTAGAATCCATTTTCTCCTTTGATCACGATCCGTCGAATATAGCATTTGCTCCCAAACACATGAAAGTATTTCACAGTTGGTTTTCTTCCTTTCCATAGCTCATACAGGTGGAGACAGCTCCTTTCTTAAGGTAACCTGTTGTGAACATAGCAAGTCGTATTCATAGCTTTCAAAAATGAATAGGAGTTTCTTAGCATGAATCATTGCTCGGCAGATTCAGATAGTCCTATTCTTTCTTTCCACAACCCCATTTTGTTGAGGTGTTATAGGAGAAGAGAACTCATGGTTGATCCTCCGAGGAAGTAATTCATCAAACTTGCTATTCTCAAATTCTTTTCCATGGTCACTTCTTATTCTGACAATACAGCTTTCCTTCTCTCTCTGAAGTCTTTTGCATAACTCCTTAAAGACATCAAACACTTTAGATTTTTCTTTGATGAAGTTTATCCAGGTAAATCTGGAGAAGTCATCCACAACAACATAGGCATATCTTTTCCACCAAGGCTTTCAACTCAAGATAGGCCCCATCAAGTCCATGTGCAACAGCTCCAGTACTTTAGATGTGGTCTGATGTCTAGACATTGGGTGTGACATTCTGGTTTGCTTTCCAACCTGGCACTCACCACACACCCTTCCTTCATCAATGTGAAGTCTTGGTATCCCTCTAACAGCCTCCATTGAGATGATCTTTTTCATTCCTCTGAGGTGCAGATGTCCTAGTTTTTGGTGCCACAACTTGACCTCCTTTTCATCTTTGTCTGTGGAACATACAGATGAGAGGTTGGTGTTCTCAGATTCCCACATGTAACAGTTGTCTTTTGATCTGATTCCTCTCATAACTACTTCTTGTTGATCATTGATTACAAGCCATTCAGATCTAGTGAAGTTAACTTTGAATCCCATATAACATAGTTGACTTATGCTTATGAGGTTAGATCAAGCCTTTACCAAGAAAGACCGCTTAGATTTGGAACTCCAGAGCAGTCTAAGTTTCCAACACCTTTGATTTCTCCTTTAGCTCCATCTCCAAAGGTAACAAAGCTGGTGGAATGAGGTTTGACATTATTCAGTAGGTTTTTTATTCCAGTCATATGCTTAGAACACCCACTGTCAAAGTACCAATCTTCCTTGGCAGACACTCTGAGAGAAGTGTGAGCTATCATTGCTTCAGTCTTCTTCTTCCACTTTTGAGTGTAAGGTACTTTGATGTTTTTAGGCTTAACATAGGGAGTCTGATTAGGGTATCCATGTAGCCTATAACAGAAGGGTTTTATGTGTCCAAACCTTCCACAATGATGACATCTCCATCTTTGAAACTTCTTCTTCATGTTTCTCGATCCCGATGTTGATCCCAATGTTGTGACATCGCCTTGACTTTGGTTTCCTAGGCCTCTTCTTTTCTTGTCACTAAGGTTCCTTTGCACCACATATCCTAGACCAAGCTTGTTTCAGATTTTGCCCAAGCTGAAGGATTTCTTCCAACTTTTCTGTTCCAGAGGTCAGCATTTTGACAGATTTAGTCATCTGATCAAGCTTGGAATTTAACACTGTAATTTCACTGTTGAGATGTCTTATAGTGTCTGTATTCTCCTTCTTTTCAGCTTCCAGCTTCACATTTTCTGCCTCCAACTTCTCAATCAGCTTTTTCTGTTTTTCATTCAGCTGACATACTTCACCACTTCTGATACACAATTTCTTGTAAGTATCAGCAAGTTCTTCAAAGTCACTTCTTCATCACTAGAGTCATTATCTGAATTACAACTTCCAGAAGGTGCAGTGACAAGATTAGCTGCTTCTTCCTCAGACTCACTTCCTGAATCAGACCAAGTGACAACCATTCCTTTCTTTTGTTTCTTAAGAAATGTGGGACATTCAGCTCTAATGTGTCCATATCCTTCACATTCATGACATTGGACTCCTCTGCTTTGACTTCCTTTTTCTTCTGACCTGGATCTTCTGCTGGAGTCATAAGATCTGTTGATGTCAGATGGAATGTCCTTGATATTTGACCTTGACCTTGGATCAATTCTCTTGATGAGCTTGTTGAACTGTCTTCCAAGCATAGCTATGGCTTCAGATATCTTCTCTTCATCACCCTTCTTGCACTCCTCTTCAGTATTGGATACAAGGGCTATACTTTTATTCTTCTTATCGATTCTCACCGATTCCCATCTCAAAAGTCATAAGAGATCCAACAAGTTCTTCAACCTTCAAGGTCGATGTCCTGCGCCTCCTCTATTGCATTACTTTCATTGCAAATCTCTTAGGCAAGGATCGAGAATTTTCCTTACCGCTTCTCCTCGACATCTTTTCACCCGAGCTCCCGAGGTGTTGGCTATCTCCAAGATATTCATGTGGAACTCATGAATAGTCTCATCTTCTTTCATCTTCAAATTTTCAAATCGGTAGTGAGCATCCGAGTCTTGACATCTTCACCTTGGATGTCCCTCATGAGTAGTTTTGAGGGTGTCCCACACATCCTTGGCCAGCTCACATTGATGAACCATCGAAGATATTTTCAATACCATTAAATAAAGCATTCGCTTTAGAGTTCCCAGGCAAGCTCCTCTTCCTCTTTGCTCCATTCTTCCTCGGGTTTCAAGATAGTAGTCCCATCTTTCTCAACCTTGGTTGGATGTTTCCATCCTTTATCGCAGCTCTCCAAGCCTTGATATCTCTCGATCTTAAGAAGGCAACCATACGAGGCTTCCAAGACTCATAATTAGACCCATCCGAATAGGTGGTCTACCTCCAAATCCTCTTCTTTATCCATTATGCCGTAAACTATTATCCCTAGATCTCACCAAATAGCAAGGTGGTGCCCGCCCGATGCCAATTGAAATTCGGCAGCAGATACTTAATGTCACAGAGAATGTTATGACAAGATTCGACATCGCTTTGACAATTCACACAAGAAATATAAGCATAAATAACACAATAAGTTGTTCACCCGCTCGGTTCTAACAAACCTACGTCTGAGGCTACCAAGTCGTGGAGGAAATTCACTATTAGTAGTATCAATTCGAGTTAAACTCACCCGTTTACAACTCCTCACTTAATCCCTACCCAATGACACTTCAACCTAAGTCCTACTTAGATCCGAGTTCCTACTCCCCTCAATCACCGCAGTTGATATCAACCTATTGATTAATTGAATTGTGAAGTCACACTTCAATAAACTATCTTGATCTCGCTTCAAAGCTTACAATCAAGAGACAAACACTCGTGCTTCAAAGCTTTGAGTGATAAACTACCCTTACAGCAAATCCAAGTCCAATGCACTTATCAATTGATAGTTGCTTGGCTCACAAGAGAAACTAGAATTACACAATACCAATTACTAACCTTAACGACACAAACAAAAGCCTTCAATGTCTTCAATGAAATCCAGAGGCGTGGCTGTAGAGTAAGGGTTGAATTCTTTATATAGAAGCAGTCCTGAATCTTCAGTTTTGGGCTTCCATAAAGATACCTAGGGTTTACTTAATTCTCTCCTAAAAACATGGTTTGTTCAACAACCAATTTAGGTTTAATTAAGATTAACCTAGCAGCCACGTGAGCATGCTTTCTAATAACAAAAACATAAATAAAATGCTCAACAAACTTCGAAAATCTCAGAAAAGCGATTCGCGAGAATGTCACATCGAATGTCATAACATCATTATGACATCGATTTCTCGAATTTCCGCAACTTTAGCTTCCCTGCTCGAAATGTACTTTTACCATCCTTGTCCAGTAGGATTTATCTTCAATCTCTGAATGTCATGACATCTATCAAGACATTTCTAAAGCCTAGTTTTACCAAAATTGATGCCAACTTAAAACACTAACACATACATTACTCATAAAAGTCATAATATATGCATATGTCGTTCATACACATCGTCATGCATCATACTTTGCATTAGACTAACAATATTCTATCAAAGTTTCTTTTGTTTTTTCCAAAATAGGTGAAAATCACTTCTAAAACAAACAGGTCCAAGATTAATGCCCGAAGCCAGACAGGAAAACTATCTGAACGACCACCCTAGTTATCCTCCGACAACTGGTCCAGGATTAATACCCGAAGCCAGACGGGAAAACTATCTGAACGACCGCCCTAGTTGTCCTCCGACAACAGATCCAGGATTAATACCCGAAGCCAGACGGGAAAACTATCTGAACGATCACAAGTTATCCTCCGATAACAGGCATTGGACCAATACCCGAAGCACAACAGGGAAGTTGTCCATATTTTGCCAACTATTATCCTCTCAGAGCAATCAAGACGAAGACTCGTTCTGACACTCTCTTATTATCAACAGCAACTACAGAGTCTAGCATACGACTCAGTTGCCTTGGATGGCATCTTAAGCCCATCTCCGACTACTTGTCAACATTTCTCCACCTTCAGAATGCTGCATATTTGGTTAAAAAACCAATACAAACCAATAACTTCATTCAAAGATGAGCACGAAGTCTAACGTACGACTCCCTCCAGATGGCATCTTAAGCCCATCTCCCTGCTCCTTTCATTTCCCGAACGTCTAAATGAGCCTAGCGTACGGCTCACTCCCCAACATCGATCATTCCAGATGGCATCTTAAGCCCATCTCCGACAATCCTCCTATTCAGACAACAATCTCGAGTCTAGCGTACGACTCATTCCCCAGCGAAGTCTCCAACTTCTCCAAATGGCATCTGTAAGCCCATTCCCGCGTCATCAATCAACAGCGAGTGCAAATTTTCAGGTGTACTCGAGTGTTCAATCATCTTCTACCTGCAGGTCACGAAAGGCGAGCATACCAATCTAACCCTTCTTGTACAAGAAGATTGAACAGGGGCAACTGTCATACCTCAAAATTTTCCCTCCTACTTCTCAAAGACATTTCATACATCCATACTCAAGGATTCCTCAAGGGTTGATCAGACAAACCATCTCCTAGACAATCAACCCAAACTAGGGTTTGGCAATTCTCAGATCCAGATGGAATTCCAACATCTCCAATGGTCATCATGCCTCCTCATATGCTTCAAAGACTCTCCATGTCAAGTTTCAAGCCTCACAAGTCAAATTTCCTCAGACAATTGCTTAGATGGTTGAAAATCAGTTGTATTGGACAAAAAGTCAACTGTGGTCAACATACAGTCAAACTTCCTAATTTTTGGTCAACATCCTCATTTTTAAGTCACATTCATCATTTGATAAAGGTTTGATCATGATTCACCAAGAAAACTCAAGATTTGCACAAAAGTCAAACTTTCCAAATTAGGGTTTTTCAGTGAAAAAGTCAACTGAACTTTGACTGAGCATAACTTCTTCATACTTTCTAAGAAATTTTTCCACAACCTCTCATTTTGAAGGAAATCCAATTCTCTACAACTTCATGTCTCACAAGAATGTTCAAAAAATGCTTCATTTGGAAGGTATGGATCAAAACATTACAGGTCCTTTTCAAAGTCAACAAAAAGTCAACATTTTGTTTTGAAGATTTATTGAGCATGGAAACTCCAATTGATATGAAACCAAAGAGGTTGTTTAGAGGACACTTAGAGATTTCTAAAAAGTCCAAGAACACTCAAAAATTTGGAAAATTGAGCAAAATACACATTGTACAAGTTGGACATTTTTGAACAATTGCACAAAAGGAGATATTTGTCAAAATCCAATTTTTTCCAAATGGGCCTATAATTTTATGATCCAAACTTGATCATAATATTATTTGTGACCTATTGATGCCTTGCCATGACTACATTCTATTTTATTGATTTATTTTTGAATTTAAAACCATTTAATTCAAATTTAAATTATATAAAATATGAAAATAAGATATATTTTCAAAAGGAGTGGATTTTTATCAAACTTGAGGTCCAAGATAGCCCACAATACTTGCCAATTTTGTGATAGCTTGCATATGGAAGAGAAAATCAAATTTTCTCCAAAATTTGATTTTATTTGAAAGGAATTTATTTCACATTCAATACCCAATCTTTTTTCCTTCTTTTTGCTCCAGCATTACACTCTATAAATACCTAGTACATTGCCAAGAACAAGGGACGAAACCCTAGCCCCAACAACAACCCTTATTTTGCTAAATTTTTTCTCAAAGTTGCAATTTTCGAATTCCAAGTTCCAGCCACTTTCAGCCATCCAAAACCATTCCATTGTGTTCCTGAGGTAATTTGGAGTAAGTATACATCACTCTCCATGGTTGAAACAGCTTGAAACGTGCCCTACACATTCATACATATTCATATTTTTCTTGATTTTGCATTTTTATTATTTGTGTGTTTTAATCGAATCTAACCATTCTAATGTGTTCATGAGGTTCCATATGATTGATCTGGGCCATCGTTCTCAAGCTTGCACGTAAAAATATCGATTTGCCTTGTTTAGGGTTTTTAAACTGATGAGCTTCGAACTGGTAGTTAGAGGCATTTTCAATCGAAACAGATGCCACCATTGAATCCATAATGCTTGGTTTAGGGGGGGTAGGGTACTCTTTTCCTTTTTATTTCACTGATTTCGTAGGTTTAGCATTTTGGGTCATCGGAGAAGACGACCGGAGCTAGGGCTCTGGCGTCGTTGACTGGGTTGAAGACCGGCGAAGCATGCGTGGCGCGATGGAGAGCCCTGATTCGTTCTTTCGTTCCACCTGGGGTCCACATGGCTGACTGTGTTTGAATTCAAATCTCTTGACACGTTATCACTTATATTCACACCCTTGTAATTCCATGACACGAAGTGCACAATGGCTCAGTGGTTAAGGCGTTGGAATGAAAAGATGCTCTCCAAGGTCTCCAGTTCGATCCTTGGCAAGACCAATGCTTTTTCTCTTTTACAAACTAACTCTATTTTTTTTCATATTTTCTTATTTTTCTTTAATATTTACCATCTAATTAATTTTTAATATAAAAATAATTATTTTTGCATGCATATTTAATTTAATTGCTAATTAACCATTTAAATGATATTTAATTTTTTTTAAATTATCAAATCAATTCCAAAAAATTATTTTATCATATATATGTCATTATTAACACAAAAACGTTTTCTCATTCAAAAATACTTATTTTTACTAACATTTTCCTCTTATGCAATTTTCTTCCGTTTTCCGATTTTGCATCTATTCACAGGTTATACCGTTTCGGACAATTTTTTTTATCGCTTTTCTTTTCCAATTATGTATCTGCCCCAAAGCCATGTAATAGCGTAGGAGTTTATCTTTCCGCACCTTTACTTTCCGCAATTTACTTTCTGCACCCTATAAACTGTTAGTAATTAGGCGTGTATGGCAAGATAAAATTGAACATAGACCACTCTCAATTCCTAGATAAAATACCTGAAATCAACACACTCTTTTCACACATGCACCCCTTAGGGTAATTCTCTCTCGTTGCCTTTACGAATTCAAACGGTCATGTCCCTCGAACGTAGAGGTATTCTAGCACTGTTGCCTTCAAAACAAATCATCATAGTCCCTTCGATACAAAGATCATAGACCCACGATGTTGCCTACGAATACATGATCTTGACCCTCGATTGTCGCCTACGAAAAATGATGATAGTCCCTTCGAATGTGCTAGGATACTTCCTATAAGTTGCCTTCTATGACCATCTAATGTCCCTTTGAATGTCCCGCTTACATCCAACGAATAAGGTTACCTACCAACTAATGGTATGGATGGCGCTATTCTAAAGGAACGTAAAATAACACGAAAACGACCAATTCTGAGTAGGTAATAAGACTTTTAGTTGCTTGCTCAAATCAAAATACTTTTCACACCTCACACTTTTGTGAAAGTTCAAACTCTTTTCAAAACGAAACATTTCCAAACACTTTGTGTACATTCCTACATGAATCATTACAAAGTCAAAGCGAAATGCCTTTTTCAAAACATTTTTGTCAAACACACAGAAAGCACAATTTTAAAATGATCTAAGAGCAACTAAGAGCCCGTAGATAACTACGGATGAAAGGAGGTGCTAATACCTTCCCTTTTCATAACCTTCTCCCTACTCAGAATCTAACGAAGGTCTTTTCCTGTTCTTTTCACCTTCCCTTAATTGGATAAAAGAAAAGTCGGTGGCGACTCTTGCTATCCGCACATTTGCGATACAAAAATCGCAAAGTCAGTTCACCGTATTACAGCAATAAAATGCAAAACAAACAAGTCAGTTATCCCACCGTGTTACAGTACCCATGGGCACGGATACTAGTGCGAGTAAATATGATACACGTACCAGCTCCATACTCGTGCGAGTATCCATTAGATGGGTATCCATGGAATTTGAGATACCAGCGGGTATTAACGGGTACGGGTATTTTTTCCATCCCTAGTTATATTTATATGTTTATATATTTATTCAATCAATGGTCCGATCTGATTTTTAATATTACTTGGATTCTCGAAAATGGGCAGCCCATCAGCTTCTGCTTGCCGAAGAGTTTGATAACACTATTTTAGACCCAAAAAAACTCTTGGTAAGTGATTTCATTGTGAATAATTTTTGGAATATCTCTGCCTTGTCTATTCCTGACTCCATAAAAATCAGAATCCTCAATACGTATATTCCTTTTGACATTCGCCCGGATAAGCAGATTTGGTTGGCTTCTAATTCGGGAGAACTCTCCATTAGCTTGGCGTATGACTTCAAGTGGTATATGGGAAGTGAGTAGAATTGGAAGCAGTTTGTGTGGGTGAATTAATTACCTCCTTCTAAATCTTTCATAGTTTGGATACTTCTTTTGCATAAACTTTCAACTGATGAGCAATTTCGTATTCGCCATATTTGTTTTCCTTCTATGTGTTATTTTTGTGGCATGGCTGAGGAGACGGATCAACATCTCTTCTTTGACTGCCAATATGTTTCCCGGATTTGGAGATGGTTGATTAATTCTTGAATATCCATGGTGTTGTGTTAGGTTAGGAGGATGTTTGGCTCTTCCTAAATAAAAATTGGTCTATGCAAAGTAAGCTGGTGTTAAATGTTGCAATCATCTTCATCTCCAATATCATTTGGTTTGCTTGAAATAGTTTTCAGTTCAATGGTAAATCCATCACTAATTCCTCCTCCATCTCTTTTGTTCTTTCGGCTTTCTCTCTAGCAGGTAATCTTTCGAAGGTTGCTTCTCACATATCTACGAGGAATTTCACACATTTAAAGTTGCTATCCGCTCTCCGTCGACCCCAAAAATTATGGAGGTGATATCGAAACCTACTTTGTTTGGTTGGCTAAAGTTAAATTGTGATGGAGCTTCCAGAATGAATCTTGGTCCCTCCGCTTATGGAGTTATTATTAGAAATCATTTAGGTAATTTTGTCGGTGTGTTTGCTAATTTTTTGGGAACTTCTAACTCTCTCATCGCCAAACTCACTGGTGCTATGTTGGCAAGTGAGTTCACCAATGAGAAGGTTTGGAATTCGATTTGGTTAGAGTCAGACTCTGTTGTGGTGGTCCCTGTTTTCACTTCTCCTTTTTCGGTTATGTGGAAGCTTCTCACGAGACGGATTAACTGTGTCAATATTACTACTAATCTGAATTTTGTTGTTTCTCACATTTTTAGAGAAGGAAATAGTTGTGCACACTCCCTTGCTAAGTTAGGTCTTCAGTTACCTGACTTAGTTTATTTTAGCTTTATTCCCCTTTGTATTAGGGAATATTTTGTAAAGAACCGACTTGGTATGCCCTTCTTTAGGTTCATCTCTTGTTGAGCGGATTTTAACCTAGTCCCCTGGCTCTTGTGGTTCCTCTTTTTTCTTCTTTTAGATAAATCTTATTCAAAAAAGTGACATTTTTTAATTTTTAACTTTTCATATTATATTTAATTTAATTCTGACATCTTTCACTATCCTAACTATTTATTTTTTAAATTATTCATTAATTTCATTCATTTATATTAGTTTAAACTCTGGAGCAGGTGAGTAAATTAAAATTAAACATGTTGCAAATGGTTGTTCCTTCCCTTGGCAGTATTTTTAAACTCAATATGTGCTAAATAAAACAAAAGTATGGTTCTTCAATGTTTCTTTTTTTACTCTATCACATAAACATAAAGTTTGCGGGTGTTTTCCTTGCAATATGTTCAAATCCTGTAATATGAACAGTATTAGTTTCACATCTTCAACTTTTGTTTTTGTTTGTAGCCTGCAACTTCACGTAACATTGTATGTTTTTATTTTTTTTTCTCATAGGAAAAGTCTATTTATGTTTATTAGAATATTCTATTTAATGGTCAATGTTTGTATTAAACATGCATCATGGCTAAACCATCTAGCCCTTCTAAAAAAATAAGATGAAAGGTGCGACATCATTGCTACATTTCATTGACAAAATTCATGATGGGAAGAAATACAAGATTGATTTTGATCCAGATACTTTTCATCCTATTGGTCAGTATGCTCCGAAGTTTAAGAGTTATTTCTTGTACGTTGCACGTAGCAAGGTTAATATAAATGAAGAGAAATGCAAAGAGCTACCCGATAACTTAAAGAAAGACATATGGGATGATATTAAAATTATTTTTTTATAATTTATTACCTATAATTGTTTCAATTACTAACACTTCTTATGTTTTATAGGGTAAGTTCACTTTTCCCCGTGATGATGATGATAATAAGCAATTTAACAAGCATTGGTTTGTTTCTATGGGGAAAGAATGAAGCAATTTAAGACACTGCTCTCCAATGTCTATATATTTGGGAAAGGCGATAAGGATGGAAATACCACACCATTATAAAAGTACAAATTCATCAAAGCAGAAGATTGGAATTTATTATTTGTCAAGACTCGAAACATAGAAGAGTTTCAAGTTAGTTAAATTTTTAGATTTTTTTAATGTTATCTAATCTGATTCATTTGTTGACATATAATTTTATGTGATTTATTTGTAAGAGGATAAAAGGAAAAAGGAAAGATGCATGCATCAAAGAATCTCCATCCTCATCTTTTGTCCCGGGGTGGTTATGAAAAGCTTAGGGAAAAGATAATGGAAAAGAGGATGAAAAAAATAATTGAAGAGGCCAATGACGATGAAAGTTTAATAGTTGATCCTCCAAAACTAGAACGACATGAGGCATGGTTGATGGCTCCACAGAGGCCATCTGAAGGTTTTACATCTAATGCAACAAACTCAGTAGTTATTATGGTTGTAAGTAATAAAAACGCATAATTCTATTTTGTGATGATTTTTATGATTATGCATAATCCATAATTTTACACGGGGATAGGCTTGACCGAAGTCTATGATTCAGCCTCCACTTAACAAATGTAACTTCTAAGATAACTTGGTCTTAATGATGTGTTTTGCATAGATAATTTTCTTATTGTAAATGCAATCATGTAAATGTAATACTTTTAGTTTGGCTCTATAAAGCTTATGTAATCTACCTATTTCTCTGAATCTGAGAGAATGAATAATGATTTAGGGGAGTGAGGACACCTAAATTTATAGGCCGAAATGGCTTCAATTTATGCTAAGTGTTCTGCTACAATAAACATGAACATTGACAGATATATATGTCATTAGTAACTGTTAAAAAAACTATTATTTTCTTAACTTACATTACAAATATCAAAAGTGGCAGATAAGCATTAAGTGGTGCACTGGAAGTGTTTCCCAGGCTATTATTAGTGTTGGAGAGTAAATCTTATGCTTATGATTATTGTGCAGTCGTACATAGTTCTGATTGTGCAATACTTACAACTATTAAAGAAAATCGTATGCCTATGATTTTAACATTTTAGGGTGACCTAGTGGAAAAGAGTACACAAGGTGATATTGTGTTTGCTGACTGTTGCGCTTGTAACAAATGAACTCCCTGGTCAGATCCACACTGCTCCTAAGGGTGTGGGCTTAATAAGTTCTTTGGAATAATGTCATACTCCACCTCCACCTTACAAAAAGAGCTCCAACAACAAAGAATAGAGCTCCAACAACAACTGAGAATAGAGATGGAAGATGAGAGAGTCAAGATCCAAAAAGAAATAAATCTCCTTCAAGAGATGCAATTGGAGCTCCGCCATAACTTAGTGGAAAAGAGTACTATAGAGATGTTCTCAAGAGAGGTACTAAAATGAAATATTAGCTTTAAAATTTCAGTATCTTGAGATCACATGATACTTTGGTATCTAGTGACTCTGCATATTTAATATGATATTTTGCAAAGTATTATATTTTGTCATTGTCAAATAAATTATCACAGTATAAACTCTAAGATTATCAATGTCAAATAAGATTATAAAAAACTAGGCGTAGAAGAGATTACTAAGTCATAAATAGACAAGAAACATGTATTAAAAAAAACTAAAAACACAGTATCAGGTATAACTATATTCCAAAAGTCATTCTGTTCTAGTAGTTTGATATGCAACCAAGATAAGCTAGTGTCCGGAGCATTGAAGTTAACACATGTGGTATCTCAATGGAAAATATTAAAATGGAAGATAACCCAATAAAATTGTGGTTGCTATTTAGGAATTAGTCATAAGAATGACAATTTGGTCATAATACTTTTCCTAGTGAGCTGTTTTGGATGATTTTTATTACATTAATGGTTGGACATGCGAATAACTTAAGGGCATGGATCATGGAATGCCAAGAAAATTTCCCTGGATACCAAAGCTATGCCTGAATAGCCTTTATCTCACCCTTATTTAGCAACCTACAAACAATCAATTCACATCCTTTCAATATCACATAGTTAAATCATTTTATTACATCCTGCATGTTTCACATTTATGCTTTGTTTATCGTCGTAGAAATAATAACTTACATTCACTTTTTACTTTTTTACAGAATGTGTAAAATGTGGTTACGAGCACTAACGAAAGTGGATCTATTGAAGATGTAAACACTAGTCTTTTTGATGATGATCTAAAATAGATCGAAGATCTCAAGGAAGATTCCTTCTTATTAGATGTGATTCATGAAATAAGTGAATTATCAGTTTATATTGATAGGCGGGACCTTACCGAATTAATTTATGGTATTAAATGGATCTCCACATCTATATCGTCTTTATGCTGCTCGTAAGAAGCTAATTCTATTTTTAATTATTTTTCTATGTATCATTTATCAATTAACATTTGTTTCAACAATTCAAATATCTACATGGTATTTGTATCTCCAAGAATGTCATCGAACTATTTGGGTTTCTTGATCCAAATAGGACACTACATGCCACTAGAGAGTCTGATGCTATTAAATCCTACATACAAAATACGTTGGATGGCGAATCAAAAAATGTTACTCTGGACCATTGTAAGATCGGTAAGTACACGTTGCCTTCAAGGTTTTATAGTTTTTAATGTTATTTTGTAGTATTTGAATTTTAATGATTCTAACAGTATTGTTTTGAAACTATAAACAATCCTTGGAAGTTGTTTGTTATTTGTCCTCAAGATAATGATATCTTTTGGTTTTCTTCATTAAACATAAAACCCAAGACACGTATTAAGGGAATACTTGAGAGGTAAGAAACCTAAATCAAGAGACACCATTTATACTTTATTTATGTACCTTTTAACTTTATATTCATAACTTATTTATGACACAATTTATTTTATCAAAGCTGTAGCAGGATATCACTCATTAAGAGGTGTTGAGAAGAAAAAGCCTAGTTAGAAGATTGTCAACGTAATTGATTTTTTTAATTATATTTCCATGTTGTTGTTGTTTTCCCAAAGATACCAACTGTGTTGTACTTTTAGCACTTGGATGGATCTATCATAAGTTTTGATTATTCACTTCACCTTCAACACATCACACAAATTATGTTTAGACTTAGGCTGGTTGTATGCAAAAATTCGAAAGTCAAGCCACTAAATAAGCATTATATGACGAGTTAGTGCCCAATTTTCCGTAATAGTGTAATATTGAGTTTGAATTAGTTTGCACATAAAAAAGCACACAACTAAGAAATCTTGGCTTCTAATTTGTGAGTGAACATCTCACAATTCCAACTTCACAAAATTTGCTTTAAAATACATCTCACAATTTGATATGATTCATTGATAAACAATACCCGCAATACATATAAAAAATAATACATATAACTAATTATTACCATCGCCATTTCTAATGTAATATTTTATCTACCATATTGTGAACACTTCAATAACTTTTATTTATTTTTTAAATGAGTAGAGTTTGGTGTATTGAAGTTAACAAAGTTGTGATAACAAATCTGTCATAGGAGCAAAATCTACAAGACCAAATATAAATGGGTGAAGAGGATAAAGACATAGAAAAATACCAAATGCAAATGGATGAATATGATAGGGACATACAATTTTTTCCAAAACAAAAGCAAAAGAAGAAGAGAACTTATATATGAAGAAAGTGACATGATGAAATATTATGAGTTGGTTGAATATTTTGTTAATAATATGACTTCTTAGTACAAAAATGGAATTTAATATGATTTTTGTATAATTTATGGTAAATATGAAAAGTATTATGAAATAGTACATGATATATGATTTTTATGTGCATTACTTATAGTATTTAAAATATGCTTCTTAGTAAGCAAATATGAAGAAATGTGATAAATAAAATATGATATAACTGGAATTAAATATAATATAATTTATTCATTCATAATGAGTGTAATTTTTATTAAAAAAATGTTTAAAATTATATTAAAACAGATTGTAATCAGACTTGATTTTTATTAAAAAAAAGTCTAAAATTATATTTAAAAGAGTGTATTTACACCCGATTTATTAATAGAGGGTGTACTTAAGAACGTATGAACACCCAATTTTTATGAAAATAGGATGTACATAAGAACGTATTTACACCCGATTTTAAATAAAAAAGGGTGTAACATAGAAACTATTTACACCCGATTTTTATTTAAAATGGGTATAAAAAATAATATGTTTACACCCAATTTTTAAACGGGTGTAAATAAGTAAGACATTTCTCACCTGATGAATATAAACCTGATTTTTATTAAATATAATGGGTGTGTTTACATCGGATTTTGATAAACAACGTTGGTTTATTGCCAAAAAATTTACTAGCGAGATCGACCAATGAATCTCAGTACTGTGTTAGTTTCACATGTTATCTTTTACAAAATGTTTTGAAAGAATGAGTGTGTTCGAAATGTAAAAATTTGAACCTTTTACATGATGCACTAAGTGTTTTATTTATACTACACATATAACAACTGCTCCTTGGCGGGCTTTGATCCTTTGCATGCCACGTGTTTCCTGCAACTTCTCTACACGAACCCACGTTCTCCATTATTTTGCTCTCTTTCCCTCCAAGAATCCTTTATTTGAATAAGATGGACCATTTTTAAGCCCAATTGACCCTCTAGTCGACTCAATAAGAAAAACTTGTTCCTTGTTCGACCAAAGTCACTTGGTCGACCCAAATATAAAACCCTTTTGTATTTTTTTCCTCTTATTGGTTGGATTTTTACCTTGTTGAAATCCCGACCAACAAATTGCCTCCCAAAATTTCCTTTTCAACTAAAGGGCGAAATGGACATTTTTTCCTCTTTTCTTGGCACGAGTTAACGTCATTAGAAGATTGACTTTCTTTTCACACGTCTTATCAATAAGTAAGCAACTACTTCCCTACTTTTTAGTTTCAACTTCCTAGGATGAACGTGGCCTTTAACTCAACAACTTCCTCACTAAGCTGCCACATGTTTGATACTTCGCCATACAGCCACAATCTTCCCACTTCCTTTCCAAAGGTTTGGTTTCTTTAGCAGTATAAATACTCATTTCACTTCTTAAGCTTCCTCTTTACGCTCTCCTTGCATTCATACCTTTACATTTCAAACTTGAGAAAATTGTTCACTTTCATTCTTTCCTTAAGAAAATCTTCTTGATTGCTTCCATGGAATATTCACACCACGTTGTTGAACACATTACCATCTCTATAGAAGTTGATATGGTTTTCAACTCATCAGCTCATTAAGATGTCACGAGATAGAATTAGAAGAAGATGAGCCCCAGAAGAAAGGTAAGTCTATTGCTCTTAAATATAACAAAAAATATGACTCTAAAGCTTTTCTGGCTGAAGAATAAAACTCTGGAGGATCATCATCAGAAGAAGATGAGCTATCTTTGCTTTCCAGAAGAGTTCAGTAACTCAGGAAGAATAGACAGAGGAAGTTCAGAAATCCAAGAAGATCTAGCAATCATTCTGATTCATCCTCAGGATACAAAAAAACAAGAAGAAAAGATATTGTATGCTACGAATGTAAGGAACCTGGTCACTATAAAAGTGATTGTCCTAAACTTCAGAAGGAGAAGCCGAAGAAGAGGTTGTTGCACCCCAAAATTTGCCCTCCTATATCAATTTTACCTGGTTTAGGCTTTGCATTCATTCGCTCGTCACTTCTGCATCATCACTTGCATCTAAGGTGATCGAATTTCAGAGTCACATTATCTTGTGTTTGGAAAACACCACTGTTGCACATACGTGCATTGATGTCTTTGATTCTAGGGTTTTTAGGTTTGGAATGGCTTGAGGTAACGATATTACAGGATTTGGAAGATGTTTGTTGTTTTCAATCAACCCGGGAGAATTTAGAATGATAAGGGCAGTTTGGATGTTTGGGGTTTTCTTGAGATCACAAGTTCAAAGCTTTTCTAATGTATATTCGTTGCATTGATGAGTCGGAAGGAGGGTTTAAAAGTTGAACGTGTTCAGAAGGTCATTATTTTCAAATTTTCAATTTCACTCGTGGTTTTCTCAAGGCCTCTTATCTTTTAGAACGCGAATCAAAAACGTATATGAAAGTTATGTATAGCAACCATGTTATTGCTCGTTTGTTTCAAGGTTGCGTACTGGAATTACGGTTTGGCTTGAAATTGGAATTGAATGCGCATTTTAGTCGATACTTCACCATGTTGTTTCTAAGCCATTGATGTTAGTCACGGTAAATTTGGTTTCCAACTAACGGTTTCAAGTATTATGGCAAATAGATCGCATTGGTTATATGCTAAGATTCAAAATCAAGAACCCAAAGTTAGCTATTTTGTTCAAAACTCATTCATGTACATGGTGCAAGTTATCAAGCCTATGCATTTCAAGGAAGCTTTGCAAATTTCAAACCCTTTTTCAATTTACAAACATTGTCATATAACTTCTAAACTTGTTTACTTTCCTTTCAACTCTACAAGTTTCACAATACCACAAGGCAATTTTTGAATGACCAAAGTTCTATGTTGCATTCAAGGTTCATATTATTATTCAATAATGACAAGTAAGATGTTTGATTACAAAATCATTGAAATCTACAAAGTATAATTCAAATATTATGATGTTACAAAATTCCAAACTTCTAACACAAGAATTCCAAGGTTACAAGTTAAGCTATGATTTTGAGTTCTAACATAATGCTAACATATGTTGTGTCCTAGTCCTATCTTCTATTGGAAGTCTTTGTTGTGCTTTGCCTCCAAGCCTTTCTTGCTCCATCATAAACCTTGCCTTCTTGTACAAGGCTCTCCTCCACCTTTCGTTCTAAGCTTGTACCATTACTCACATTCATGAACCAACAAAAGAAAATGGTTAGCAAGGTTAACGGGCAGCTTAAACAAAAATACAAGACAATGCATTTTTTTATCTCATCATTAGGATCTATTGTTCAGAATCAGGTTGCAAGAGTTTCAATCGTAACCAACAAGGCCTCGGAACTGTAAAGTCCTCTCATCGGCCACAACCTCAGTTGCAAATCACAAAAATTCTTTTTTGGTTCACAAAAAAGGTAAAGGGGCAACAAGCAGCAAGTACGGTACAGTGTGACAACATAGCAGGAAGAACAGAGGGGGGTCTACATCAGCAATATCAGAACCAGTGGCATAACAGAAATCTGTAGGGCCCAAATACAAGAGAAATCAGAGTCCAGAACAAGCATCAAGCCCCAATTCCGAAACAACTAAGTCCATCAAACAAAGAAACCCTAGTTTTCATCGTTATAAAAGCATTCAAAACACAAGAACCGAGGCAGCCTACTGTTCACCAGAAACCCTAAAACTGCCGTAAACCCTAATTTTCCAACAAAAACCTAACAACCAGCAAGAATATAGAAACCTATCATCATTTTCTGAACAGTGACCCTTCAGAAAAGCAGAAAATCGAGGCAACAGAAGCAAAACTTAAGGTAAACAGAAAGGTCTCACCGGGGTTGTGTAACACCCCAATTCTACCCCGGTAATTATTATGAAAATCAGAGTTATAAAATTCTTTTCAACAAACAATTGGAGTATTACAATTCAACTAAAACAACAACAGGCTAACACAGATACATAACACCTAAACTCGGATGAAATGAAACAACATGAATCAACTTTATTAATATTAAGCAGCGGAACTACATTAATCAACTTAGATGTCATAGCATATTTTCAACTTAAAACAATTTAAAGTCAACAATTACTTTTCATATATCAACATAGTTATTCAACAACAAAATCAAAATAGCAAAACAACTAGCATTCATCCCCCCGAGTGTTACGTATCAGAGCGACAACCCGACTCGAACTAACAGCAACTAAACCTTTGTTCTTCATTACCTACACGTTACCCACGTAGAGGCAACATCACAACAGAAGGGGTGAGATATCTAACAATCTAATAAATCGTATGATAAATAATATATTAGAATTCAGATAAGGTAAATCAATGCTTCAGTAATTATTCATACAACCAACAAATAACTAAATAATAGCAAGAAGACATTTTATTTAATCAACGTAACAACTTAAATCAACACAACCTAATAAAAACATCAACTTATAACAGCAGCAACTTATAACCACAACAACTTATAACAACGGAAACTTATAGCAACAACAACTTATAACAACAACAACTCACAACAATAACAACTTATAGCAACAACAACTTATAACAACATCACAATGACAATCAACAAATAAAGAATAATACCAACAACTTTAACACGCGACTCAATATATGACTCAACTATGCAAATGCATGTGGTACCATTTGGAGCAGAACTCCCAACTTAAAATCATGCCAGGTTATCGAGGCATTCAACAAGGCATAAGCCTTCAACGTGGTGCCATCAAGGCCAAGGCATAAGCCTTCAACTTTCAACGTGGTGCCAATCCAGGCCAACTTAATCATGCAATGTATGCCATGCGACCTCAACTTCAACAACAAATACACAACGATGCAACAACAACAACTAGATCAACACTGGTCATTCGACCTACAACTCAAGCTTGTCCATAAATTAGAACAATTCAACTTATTCAACATTGACCATAGGCCTACATCTTCATCAACTGCAAAACAACTTATCAACATTGGTCATACGACCTACAACTTCATCAACGTATCAAGAACAATAATATTTTATCAATAGAATTAATACGAGCAAACAACAACCAATTTCATCACAATCTACAACTTCGCAATTTATTAACAACATCAATACCAACAAACAATAACAATTACTACACCATTTACAACTTCGCAATTTATTAACAACATCAATACCACCAAACAACAACAACAATTCAACGGAAACAACACGACACAATTTATCACCTGCAATTATATAACTTATTCTATACTCTTAACTCATAAAAATGTCATAATAATATATAATTATAACTTGACATATTTCTCAATAAATTATAAATCACTCTACCACGATCCCTACAATTCTAGAATAACTCTAAGGTGCTCAAAATTTCTCTCCTGACAACTCTTGTATGTAAAATAATATTTATGAAAATAATTGGTTAATGGTCTGACTCAAGTAATAGTAAAACAACTCTAAAGGGTCAAATACCTTTACCTTTAATTCTACGGCTTAGTAGGTTTAATTTTAAACAACTCGAAAACAATGCTGACAACTCTAGACATGTCAGAATCACCCAAAACCATTAAAGTATGACTCTTAATAACTCAAAACAACTCTGATAACTTTATTGATAATTCTAACAACTTTATTGACAACTTTAATAACTCTAATAGAATCGAAATAATTTAAATTATTCAATTAACCAAATAATCGTCTCTTACTCAAAACTCTTAATTTATCATATTAATAATACTAAAACTATTATAATTATAAAAGCTAATAGTTAAATAGCTAATATTATTCTCATAAACAAAACTTTATGTTATCAATATATTAAAATTGTAAATTAACAATTCTAAGGTTAGACTTTATCAAACATTAACCAATCAAATAAACTAATGCTACAATGTATGAAACATTAACTTAGATTTTTGGCTTACTCTAATATCTCATGTAACGTGATACTCTCAATTATCTACCCAATTGTGATGTCTACCAAAACAATTAAATTAATGAAAAGTTACGATTCCCTGCATATAAATATATTTGATAAAGTTTCGGTACATATGTGGATAAACATGGTTATACACTACACATATATAAATATTATAACGAAATAATATATACATATTCAACTTACAAAATCAATTTAGCAACTTAAAACTCAAGACAAATTTCATCATATTCAAGAATAATTTCAACACACTGACATCAAATAATTTCTCACCAAATAGAACAATCATAAATACATGGCAAAATTCTCCATTATCCTAATTTCCATATACTACTCATCATACAACTCATTAGAAAGTCAGAACCCCACCCTTACCTTGGATTAACGGTCTCTCTAATTTCCGGTCGAATTCCTACTTTCCGGTTCCGATTGTGCACTTCCGGTATCCTCCCCTAACCTTTGTGCCTCCTCCTTCTTCAATTTGGTTTCTTTTCTCACGTACAAACCCTATTCCTATTATTTTCTTCCTTTAAATACTCCTTTATATTCTACTCTATTATTAATTAAATTAATTATTCTACTCCTTTAATAATTCAAGTATTATTCTATCATATATTTTATTGGCCAATTAAATAATACTTCTCATTTTATTTCTCACGTTATAATAAAACTCACTAAATATTTTAGTCAATTAATTTCTACTCATAATATTAATTCTCCGACTAAACTTGTTATTCACTTAATCCTATTTTCTTTCTTCCACATACAACATTTTCCCAAAAATCTTCACTAAACCCTTATAATTCTCCTTTTATATCTCTTATAATTAAATCCAACTTATAATAATAATAATAATAATAATAATAATAATAATCATAATAATAATAATAATAATAATAATAATAATAATAATTCTATTATTTCTATTTGGCTTAATTTTCACACCTCATTTCTAATACTTCTAACACCAATTAAATAACTCTATTAATCCACACTTATTTCTAATATTATTTCTAATAATATTCTATAATAAAATTAATTCATCATTAATTAATCTCAACTTCCGATAATTCACTTAATCATCTTAAATCAACTTATCAATTTATTAATGCTCCTTATAATTTTACTGATAAATCCAACTTCGACTAAATTCCAATAAATAATTCCTTATATAATTTAATTAAATAATTTCCGGGTGTTACAGGTTGCGGTTGTAAGCCGCCGTTAGACCTCAGGGTCATCGTCGTAGCCTCTTTTGTCTTTGCATGTTACGTTTCCATCATTCATTTTTTCCCTCTGACAGCACCGGTTTCGCCCAAATAGAAGTTAAGGTTCCTTTTTCCCCTTTCAGTACCGACAACCTGTGAGAATCGAACACAAAAAGCATGAAATCGAAGCCATAAAAGCGAACAGATCGAGAAAAGTGTGAGGAAACCCTGTTCAGAGAGGAGCCGTCGTCGTTACCTCCACGAGGGCGATTACCGGCGCGGCCATCTCCATCCTTTTCTGGTGAATCGCGAGCGAGAGAGGTGAGGAACACTGTGAAATCGAGAGAGAGTGGGACGGATTTCTGGAAGAAATCATAGTGAGATCGAGAGATAGGCCATTTCTGGGAACCGATCGTGAGAGAGCGGTGAGGAATCGTGAGCGTAACAGTGAGAGAGAGGCGATGAGGGTTTGTGAGAGAATGATGAGAATGAATAACAGATCGTGAGAGTGAGACAGAAGTTTCTTTTGTTTAATTTGTTTTTTTTATTATATTAATTTTGTTAAAAAAAAACATAGTTTAAGCTTAGTTTATGTTTTAATTAAGTTTAGTTTTTTTTATTAATTAGTAAAAAAAACATAGGTTAATACATAGTTAAAATAATTTAATTAGTTTAGGCTGTGTTGTTTAGTCCAGGTGGTGACACTTGTCACCGTCTGTTTGGTCCGTTTGTCATCTAATGCAGGTACACACATGGTAGCAACTATGTTCCTTTCCTTACAACCATAGATCTGTTCAAAAACCAGATCTAACGCTCCAGAATGGTGGACCACTCTATATTACCTTGGAGCATCCATACAAAATCCAGCAATGTTTTGGGCTTGGGCTCATTTTGGGCTTGTATGTTTTATTATGCGACTGT
Source organism: Vicia sativa (assembly GCA_021764765.1). NCBI lineage: Eukaryota > Viridiplantae > Streptophyta > Magnoliopsida > Fabales > Fabaceae > Vicia > Vicia sativa. The sequence goes on from CM038793.1 coordinate 69,915,132, forward strand.
ACACTCCATTCACAAATTAGCATACAAGAAATAACGCCTCCGATCTCTCATTTTTGGTTACCCACACCAAATTCTCTAAGGGTCTCATGGTTGGGGATGGGCATGGCCATCCTCACGAGGTTAATCAAAGCCCTCGTTGCTTTGATTAATCATAACCCGAAAAAACAATTGGTCCACATACCAATAACCATGCACCAGGGTCTCATGGTTGGGGATAGGAGCACCTACCCTCACGAGGTTAATCAAGTCCACATACTTGGTTAATCATAACCCGAAACTTCACTTCTCTACGTCCAATGCCGAAATTTTCAAAACACTTTCAAATCAAAACAATTAATTGAACTTGTTTTCTTTAAATCAATTTTTCTACAAAAAAGAACATTTGGATAAGATTTGTTTCAATTGTTAGATGTTAGCCTAACGATTAAAACGAATCGAAGTTTCTAATTTATTAGATGATAGCCTAATAAATTAAGAAACTTCAATCCATGTTCTAAAACAAAAAATATAGTGCTATGGTATTTAATTAAATTGTTGGATGATAGCCCGGCGATTTAATTAAATTTAAAGTATTTGGGCCATTAGATGATAGCCTAATGACTTAAATACTTTTATTCCATACACTTAATAAAAGTGAACTTTGTTTCACCTCACCTTTTCATAAATAAAGATTTTGGATGAGAGATGATTGGTCGAGCTCACTCACCAATTTCGAGTATTCGAATCGTTAGATGATAGCCTAACGTTTTGGTACTTGTCATCTACAATTAAAATCAATTCAACCCATTCAAATTCTTTTTCGCTCATACGCGGTCATCAAAAACATTTTCTCCTAAAATCAACACAACCAATCCAAGACATTTTCAACAAGAACTACGGAGTTTTGATTTTCCCATTGCACTAGGGAATACGTAGGCACGCGGTTTTGAAACCGTGTCAAACTCAAAATAATAATAAACAAACCCCTTTTCTTTTATTATTCATAACTTAGCGATTACACACACAAACACACTTCGAACTAAATGGGTCCCATCGAGTACGATGGACGTAAGAGGTGCTAATACCTTCCTCTTGCGTAACCGACTCCCGAATCCATGCTTTTTGGTCTTGTAGACCGCCTTATCCAATTTTTGTGGGTTTTATCTATATTTCCCCTTTCTTTCTAGAACAAATAAAATTAGGTGGCGATTTCATTGTTTTGAAGATTTATTCAAATGATTTTTGAAAAACGAGTTGCTTCAGTTGGCGACTTCACTGGGGAAAATTTAATAATCTTTTTGACTAAGCGAGTCCACCCTAGTTTAGTTCTTCGCATGTTTGTGTGCTTGTTTATTGCTTTCTTCTTTATGCTTATTTATTGCTTATTATTCTCTTTACGCCTTATATATATTATTCTGTTGATATATTATTGTGTTGGGAATTTATGGGTGTTGATACATAGATAAGCCCACTACCTAGGTTTCTAGGTCACCTTTTTAGGAATAGAGGGGTTGCGTAGCCTAGGTCCCCCTGACTCCAATGTCTTGTGGACCGAAGCAAAGACTCCGGCTTAGAGTTGGTTGTTTTAAGGAGGTTATTGACCCGCACGATAGTGCAGGACATCAATCTTTGGACAAATGACCTATAACTCTAAGTTTGTTCACGTTGTCCTAACCAAGACCAAACGCTCAAATTTTGGATTTCGAGCATCCCGTTAAGAGCCGTTTCTTGGGGTATACTTTTACAAATACTATCGCCACGTAGGCCTCTCGCGCGATGATAGTGTTTGTTAAAAGGGGATCTGAGACTCCAAGAAACATTAAGCCAAAAAACCATAGGATTAGCCTTATCCGGGGAATTGTTGGATAGACGTCGAAACCATGACCGACCAATCCTATGAACCAGCTTTATTTAATTTGCAACATACATTGCATACATTTGCACAAAACAATTTAGCATATAACTTTTATTTTCAAGGAACCTTATAGATTTTGTTGGTGCAGTAAGCAGAAAGGAAGAATGAATCCAACTGTGAAGAACATTCCACATCTCAAATTCAAAGAACTGAAGATGGGGAAGCTGATAACTCAAAGTGAGAGAATTTCGCCTGTCAATAGAGCTTATTTTGGGAAAAGGTTTGGGAACATCCTATATCTTTTGACTACCAATGTGGACATGGAAGCTTTGATTGCTTTGGCAAAATAATATGATCCTCCTCTTCGATGCTTCACATTCCAAGACTTTTAGCTTGTTCCTACAATCGAGGAGTTCGTGAGAATTCTTAATTGGCCTTTGAAGAACGACACTCCCTTCCTCAACATAGGAGAAGACTTGGATAAGGTTGATATAGTTGCTGCTTTGTTTCTTCCTGTAAGGAAGGTGGCACCTTGGATTACAGACAAAGGTATTTTTAGGCAAAACTTGGAGGATAAGTTATCAAGTTTGAGTGTTCAAGACGATTGGCCGACTTTCAGCTCCATTCTTGCTTTGCTCATCTTTGGGGTGGTCATGTTTCCAACTAATGAAATTGGTTACTTGAGCCCGTCTGCTATTGGTATATTCATGTCAAAGAATCCTATTCATGCATTGTTGGCTGATGTTCTTTACCATCTCCATGAGAGACACCTGAAGAAGCGAGGGGTGGTTCTGTGTTGTTCTCCGCTGCTGTATTTATGGTTGACATCTCGTATCCCTCAGAGCGGAACATGGGAGAAGATCCTGAGAAACTTAACTTGGTCTCAAAAATTGGCTTCGCTTACAGCTGATGGTGTGTAGTGGCATTCTCCAGGTTGGGGATTCGTTGATGTTATCACTCACTATGGTGGATATTCTAATGTTCCTTTGGTTGGGTCTGTGGGATGCATCAACTATAACCCAAGACTTGCAACAAGGAAATTGGGATATCCAATGGAAAATGAACCAAGACCTGAACACTTGGAAAGCTTCATTATACGTAAGCTTGGCCGAGAGGATCGCAATGAAGTAAGAAAGATCTGAAGAGCTTGGGATCAAATCCATAGGGAAAGTAGAGAGATAATCAAGAGAGGCGGAATTGATGGAAGATCTTATCGCCATTGGGTGATAGAAAGAGTACAAGAAGTCAAGCTGCCTTACTTTGTGGAGGTGCCTTTTGATCATCCAGAACCAGTGATCACTCATGTTCGATAGAAGAGAATATGAGGCTTCTGGAAATCATCAGGAAACTGGAGGAAGAAATATTGGAGCTACAAAGCTCTAATTCTCGCATTTCCCTCATAGCAGAAAATCTGGAAGCCAACCTCAAGGAGGTAAAAGAAGAATTAGCAGGAAGAAGAAGACAAAATAAAGAGGATGAAGAGCTCCTAATAAGATATTCTGAAGACTTGAAGAGTGCTGCTAGCGGGGCAAGGGATCTTCGTCGACAGTTCAGAGCTGCTCAGCAACAAAGAGGGCAAGCTTATCTAGATGAAGAAAGGGCCGTTGAAGAGAAGAGAGTGTTGAAAGCGCATCTTGAAGCCAAGATTTCAGAGTTAGAAGCTTCTCTAGCACGAACCAATAAAATGCTAGAAAATGAGATAGCTACAAATGAAGAAGTTTGCATTGCCCGAGAATTGGAAGCGGTTGAACTAGCTGAAAGAGTTCAAGAGCTGAACATTACAAGGGAATGAAGAGACAATAATAGGGATGCTTATGAAGGCCTTAGGGAGCAATGTCAGGGTTGGATAGATGAGATCCATAATCTGAACCGTCTGTTGGATGAAAAGGATGAAATTGTGTCCTTTCTAAAAGAGCAGAATGGGCATTTCTATGGGAAGTACAGCGGTATGGTTGACATGTGTAACCACTTGATTGTTGATGTACCCTGGAGACTCAGGTCGGCCTTAGAAGACCTTGAAGGAAATCAGATACCCCCTACTGTGAGCGAGTTCCTCTTTCTTTGTCAGGATGTGGTGAACCGGTTCAAGACAGAAACCAGAGATTTGAAGCCTCGTCGCGGGCAGCATTTCTAGTTTTTTTAGCAGTTTTTCTTATTTGAACATTTGAATCTAATGATTAATGTAATGATTTAAATTTTAGTTTGAATCTTATTGCTCTGTTTGAACTTGATCAGCAATGTAGTTACACCTAACATTTTGGTTTTCTATGAGATTTCGTTGATTTGCAGTTTAATCAGTCTTTTCTCTAATGCTTATTATTAACTAATGAGTCTTCAAAGAGTCCTTGAAAATAAAATGTACAAAAAAGCATATCATGGGCATGCACACATACGCCATAACATATCATACATAACAGGGTGTTGAGAACAGTCTTCTTACTTCTACCGTTGATTTTCTTCTCCACAGAAGAGAGATTGCAGATTTCTACATTCACCGGTACCAGACAAGAAACAACTTGAAAAGACTGATGGAGAAGATTGAAGGCGTACCTAGGGACAAGAATGGACGCGTAAACTGATGGAGATAATTCAAAACATGGCTCTGCAACAAGAGGAGTTGAGAGCTTTGGTTGTGAGGCCCGCCGCAACCGCTGCCGAAGGAGCTGAAGTCGTTCCTCCCCCTCAAGGGAATGCTTTGTCTGGAATTAGCAGGATAATGATTACCAACAAATGGGTTTACCAACAAATATCAGGATAATGATTAATACCCGAAACAAGACGGGAAAACCATCTCCATCCTAATGAATACTCATTTTAGATAAAGCCAAGAAGAAGGTTTATTCTAACTCTTACTTATCATCAACAACTCTAGATGGCATCGTTAAGCCCATCTCCGACTACACGTCGATATCTCTCTGCCTATAGAATGCTGCATATCGTGTGAAAAATCAATGTATACCAGTAACTTCATTCAAAGACAAGAATGGAGTCTAACGTTATGACTCAGTCCCCAACATAAACTTCACCAAATAGCATCTATACGCCCATTCCAACACATCATCAACTAACGATCTCATTCCATACACCAGTAAGTGCAAATTTTCAGGTGTACTCGAGTGTTCAATCATCTTCTACCTTCAGGTCACGAAATGCAATCATACCAATATAACCCTTTAGGTACAAGAAGATTGAACAAGGGCAACTATTATACCCCAAAATTTGCCCTCCTATTTTTCAAATCCACATCTCCATACTCAAGAATTTCTCAAGGGTTGACTAGATGAACCCTCTCCTAAGCAATCAACCCACAACTAGGGTTTTGATTCTCTCAAGTCAAGGATCGTTTCTATTGCCTCAAGTTACTATCATGCCTCCTCATATGTCTCAAGGGATCACCATGTCAAGTTTTAAGCCCCACAGCTCAAGTTTGCTCAGTCAATTGCTCAGATGGTTAAAAATTAGTTGTATTGGATGAAAAGTCAATTGTGGTTTACATACAGTCAAACTTCATCATTTTTGGTAAACATCAATATTTTGAAGTCACATTCATCATTTTATCAAGAGTTGATCATGATTCATCAAGAAAACTCAAGATTTGATCAAAAGTCAAAGTTTTCAAATTAGGGTTTCTTGACCAAAAGTCAATAGAACTTTGACCAAGCATAACTTTCACAAACTTTATAAAAAAATTTCCACCAAATCTCATTTTTAAGAGAATTCAATTCTCTACATCTTTGTGTCTCACGAGCTTTTGCCAAAAATGCTTCATTTGAGAGTTATGGATCAAGACATTATAGGTCCTTTTAAAAGTTAACAAAAAGTCATCTTTTTTCAAAGAAGTGTATATGAACATGGAAGCTTCAATGAATATGAAATAAAAAATAGTGTTTATAGGAAATCTTGATCTTTCTAAAAAGTCCAAGAACACTTCAAAATGTTGAAAATTGAGCAAGATACAAGTTGTGCAAGTTTGGCATTTTTGAAGAAGTGCATGAAAGGAAATACTTAGCAAAATCAATTTTTTTCTAAATGGGTCGGAGTTTTTGTGATCCAAACTTGTTCTTAAGACTATCCATGATCTCTAAGACCAATTACACGCCACCTAGTCATTTGTTTTATTTATTTTTGAATTAAATCACTAAAATTCAAAATTAATTAAAATAAAATGCAAAATAAAGAAGCAAGTTGTATGGGCTTATTTTCTGATTGTCTTGAGGTCCAAGGAAGGCTATGCAATCTGTCAAAAACACATGGATGTGGTTAATACAAGATTGAGCCATATTTGGAAGATTTTGATAAAATTTCTCAATCATATATTCTCCATTGAAAGAATATATTTTTCATTCAAGTCTTGACCTAATTCTCATGCCTTATATATACACTACAAGATAAGACATCAGGAGGACGGATTTTTGCAGCCAAGAGACTAGGGTTCTTGCTTGAAAATTCCAAGCAAACTTGTACCATCAGTTTCCAATATCCAGTCGCTCTCAAGCACTTCCAAGAGTTGATTCGTGTCCCTGAGGTGTTATAGAGTAATTACAGGTCAATAGCCATGGCCAAATATGCATGAATTGTACCATGCATAAACTCTAATTGCATCATGTTTTTGATTTTCGTATTTTGCATTTTATCTTGTTTTAATGAAAACTAACCATACTAATGTCTTCCTGAGGTTCATTAGAGCTTGCTAGATCAATCGTAGCAGGCTTTTGATGGTCAAATCGTGAAACACCATTACTAGGGCTCACGAACTGTAGAGATTTATACCCATTGATTGTTACCGCCAAACCATTGAATCCACAGCCCTCGAATTAGGGCGGTAGGGTCCTCCTTTTGATTTTATTCTCATTGTTTTGTAGGTATAGGGAAGGAGCTCGCCGGCGAAGACGACCGGAGCTAGGGCTCCGGCGTCCCTCCTGCCCACTGACTCTTTGACCATGGCGTGTTGCCTTCCGATTGGTTGATTCAAACAAGGGGACCCCACTTGCGCGTGTTTTCCTTTTTGGTTTGCTTTCAGGAAATATTATTTCATATATATTAATCCATGTGTTATTATGAATGGATGTATGGCCGCCCCAGTAGTAAGACATGCGCGCGTAGTCCCTTACCCCTATTAGGTTGTTGGTTCGAACCTGGCTTTTGCACTTTCTTTTCACAAACTTTTGATTTTTACTGGTTATCACATATAAACAATAGCAGGCGAGATCTAACACCACATGCAATGTGGTCTAGTGGTTAACTTTTGAACCTGTGACCTTAAGGTCACGAGTTCAAGCCTCAACAAGGCCAAACTATTTTTTTAACACATGGTTTTCTTAACTTTTTTCTATTTCTTTTATTTTTCTAAGATAATTTAATTTCTTTTCAAAATTAATTCAAACATTTTCAAAAATCACAAAAATTCAGATTTAAGTTAATTAAATATTTAATTAATTTTTGATATAAAAATAATTTATTTTTCTCATGATTTAAATTATTTTTCATAATTAATTAATAATTAATTTAAGAACTATTTTTTATTAATTAAAATCAATTCCAAAAAATATCAAAAAATATTTTTCTTTTACAATTAGGGTTTAGATGTTATTTCCTATCCTTAAGACATTTTTCTCCAATTTATTTACTTTATATCGCATTTAAATTCTAGAAATCAATGTATAGGTCACAAGGTTATTTTTGTAATAGCGTAGATTTACTTTTCTTGCAATTTACTTTCCACAACTCTATTATGTAACTGCCCCAAAGCCATGTAATAGTGTAGGACATTTACCTTTCCGCACTCTCTTATAAACTGTCTATAAACTGCTAGTAACTATGGTTTGTATGGCAAGATAAAAACAATCTTAGATCATCCTAAATTCAAGACTAATATATATCTGAATTCAACACACTCCTTGCACCCACTCACACCCTTAGGGTATCCTCTCTTGTTGCCTTATAATAACAATGGTCATGTCCCTCGAACGTAGGGGTACCATTAGCAAAGACGCTTACGAATAACATCATTATAGTCCCTTCGATATAAAGATCATAGTCCCTTGATGACCCTCGATGTTGCCTACGAATATATGATCTTGTCCCTCGGTTGTTGCCTATGAATAAAGGTATCCTTACAATGTTGCCTTCAATGACCATACGGTGACCCTACGATTGTCCCTTCACATCCAACGGATAAAGTTAACTACCAACTAATGGTATGGATAGCGTTATCCTAAAGGAGAAGGAAAATAACAAGAAACGATCCTTCTGAGTAGGTAATAAGACTTTGTTGCTTGCTCCAATCAAAATACTTTTCACACCTCCAAACTCTTTTGAAAAATGTTTTCAAACAAACACTTTATATACATTCCAACGAGAATTATTACAAAGTTAAACATTTTCCAAACAAATATTTCCAAACACTTCGTATACATTCCTACGAGAATCATCATGAAGTTAAAGCGATTTTTTTTTAAATACTTTTCAAAAATACTTTTCAAACCACACAAACACAGAAAGCAAGTTTTCAAAAGCGAACGAAGCAATTAAGAGCCCGTAGATAACTACGGATGGAAAGGGTGCTAATACTTTCCCTTTTCATAATTGCCTCGCGTACTCAGAATCTAACGAAGGTATTTTCCGGTTCTTTTCACCTTCCCTTTATTGGATAAAAGAAAAGTCAGTGGCGACTCTTGATATCCGCAAGATTTGCGATAAAATGCAAAACAAACAAGTCAATTCTCCCACCGTGTTACATATACCGTACCAAATCGAAGAGACGATCATCACTTATTCGTAGGCAACAAACGAGAGACGAGATCATATACTCGTAGGCCACATCGAGGGACTATGATCTTTGTGATGATTTTTGAACTGAGGGTCTTTTTCTAATGGTACCCCTACGTTCGAGGGACATGACCATGTTTATTCGAAGGCAACAAGAGAGGATACCCTAAGGGGGTGCGTTATACCCCAAAAAATTTCCCTCCTACTTCTCAAGACAATCCACAACTCCATACTCAAGAATTTCATAAGGGTTAACCCGACACAACCCTCATATAAGCAATCCATTCAAGCTAAGGTTTTGCTCCTCTAAATTCAAGATGGATCTCTAGTGATTTAAGTGGTCATCATATCTCATCATATGCTTCAAGGGATCACCATATCAAGTTTCAAACCTTACAAGTCAAAATTGCTCATCCAATGGCTCTCATAGCTGAAAATCAGTTGTATTGGACAAAAAGTCAATTATGGTCAACATGCAGTCAAACTTCAAAAAATTTGGTCAACACCAATATTTTGAAGTAATATTCATAATTTTATAAAGGGTTGACCAAGATTCATCAAGAAAAATCAAGATTTGAGCAAAAGTCAAAGTTTCTAAATTAGGGCTCTTCAGACAAAAGTCAATAGAACTTTGACCAAGCATAACTTTCACATACTTTATCAGAAATTTTCCCACCAAAGCTCATTTAAAAGGAATTCAATTCTCTACAACTTCATGTCTCACACGTTTGGGCTGGAAATGCTTCATTTGGAAGTTATAGATCAAAATATTACAGGTCCTTTTAAATTGTCAACAAAAAGTCATCTTTTTGCAAAGAAGTGTTCATGAGCATGGATACTTTAATGAAGATGAAACCAAAAGGGATGTTTAGATGAAATCTTGAGATTTCTAAAAAGTCCAAGAAAACCCAAAAATGTTAAAAATTGAGCAATATACAAGTTGTGCAAGTTGTGCATTTTTGGGGAGGTGCATAAAGAGAAATACTTGAGAAAAGCAATTTTTTTCCAAATGGGCTTAACTTTTCTTGGTTCAAACTTGTTTCTAATCACAATTATAACCTCCAAGCCCAATTCCACACCCTTGAGCTTTTTATTTTATTTATTTTGATTTTTTATTTATTAAAGTCAATTTAATTAAAATAAAATAGCAAAAAAATAAATCAATCAATGCAAGGCTGTATATTTGACATTCTTGAGGTCCAAGATACCTATTAAATGACCTGAAATTCGAAATTGAAAGATTGGCAAGTGATTGGTACAAGATTGGCAAAATTTGATCAAGATTGGCAAATCAAATATACTCTCATTGAATGGGATATATTTTCTCATCAATGCTCAACCTGAATCCATCCTCTATAAACTCAGAGGGTTTCTAAACCCTAAAGGAGGTTTCTTGGCAACTTGAAGAACCCTAACTAAACTCAAGAAAACTGTGTGATACTAGCAACTTGCAGCAAGAGTTTCAGCTCGATTCAAGCCATTCCAAGCATCACAGCACGTTCCTGGGAGTCCTCTGAATCGATCCAGCCATTCACCAAGCCTTTAAACGTCTAGAATCGTAATATTCATACTAACGGTTTGCTCTTCATATTTGAAAATAGATTTCCATGATTCATGCACTTTTAACATGATTTGATTATATGTTTGTGTTCCTGATGCTATTTTGAAGCTTTCTGCATGGTTCAATTTAAGTTTGAGTACAAGAATATGAATCTGCCATGGCTAGGGTTCCAAGTTTGGACTTAGGGCTTTGCGAATTAGGAAAAAATGGACGAAACCAGTGACCCTATCACCTTCAGGGGATCAAACCGAGTTGATCCATGGTCTCATAACTAATTTATGTTGCGTATTTTTTAGTTTTGATATCTTGCAGGGGTATAGTGATGAAACAGAACCATGGGTAAAAGTTTGAAAATTCAAACGAATAAGATGACACCCTTGGCGCGTTTTGGTGCCAATTATCTGTGTGTTTTAATCGAATCTAACCATTCTAATGTGTTCATGAGGTTCCATATGATTGATCTGGGCCATCGTTCTCAAGCTTGCACATAAAAATATCGATTTGCCATGTTTAGAGTAGATATACATACAAAACCCAACAAAAGAGATTACAAAGAGAAGAGAAGAAGAGGAACTAAACATTTCTTGGTTTGTCAACACCAATCGACGAGGGATTCGACTTCGGATCATCAAAATGCAAGTTCCAATGTTGTTTTCCAAGCAAATCTATCAAAAATATGAAGGTGATGGTGTTGGGACTCAAAAATACCCAACCCATAACCTAAAAATGTGTTTTTAACCCCTTTTAAAGAATTCTGATGTCGCAGGGCGCGCTAAGCGCGGTCTGTTATGTTCAGCATTTTGTTTTTGCCATATCTTGAGAACCGTAACTCGGAATTGCGCCCGGTTTGAAGCGTTGGAAAGCTTATTCAATGCTCTATCTAACCATGGATAAATATCAATCAAAATGATGATTTTTTATTCTTTGATTTGAGCCTTATTCAATGTTGAGTTGCTCAAATCGCGCGCTTGAAGCCGTGTCTTCGACACTTTATTACTCAATGCTCCAATTATGAATGAATACCTATAAAAGAGATGAAAAACTATCAAATGATACAATATTTACACAAAAACTCAATTATTCTATTATGTACACATTTATACCAAAAGCGGAGGATTTATTCGAAGAATATCAACAAAAGAACGGATAAGTGCCACAAAATGTATATACAAAATAACTACATTTTGGCACTTATCAATGTTTGCCTCTTCCTAAATAAAAATTGGTCTATGCAAAGTAAGCTGGTGTTAAATGTTGCAATCATCTTCATCTCCAATATCATTTGGTTTGCTTGAAATAGTTTTCAGTTCAATGGTAAATCCATCACTGATTCCTCCTCCATCTCTTTTGTTCTTTCAGCTTTCTCTCTAGCAGGTAATCTTTCGAAGGTTGCCTCTCACATATCTACGAGGAATTTCACACATTTAAAGTTATTATCCGCTCTCCGTCGACCCCAAAAATTATGTAGGTGATATCGAAACCTACTTTGTTTGGTTGGCTAAAGTTAAATTGTGATGGAGCTTCCAGAATGAATCTTGGTCCCTCCGCTTATGGAGTTATTATTAGAAACCATTTGGGTAATTTTGTCGGCGCGTTTGCTAATTTTTTGGGAACTTCTAACTCTCTCATCGCCGAACTCACTGGTGCTATGTTGGCAAGTGAGTTCGCCAATGAGAAGGTTTGGAATTCGATTTGGTTAGAGTCAGACTCTGTTGCGGTGGTCCCTGTTTTCACTTCTCCTTTTTCGGTTATGTGGAAGCTTCGCACGAGACGGATTAACTGTGTCAATATTACTACTAATCTGAATTTTGTTGTTTCTCACATTTTTAGAGAAGGAAATAGTTGTGCACACTCCCTTGCTAAGTTAGGTCTTCAGTTACCTGACTTAGTTTATTTTAGCTTTATTCCCCTTTGTATTAGGGAATATTTTGTAAAAAACCGACTTGATATGCCCTTCTTTAGGTTCATCTCTTGTTGAGCGGATTTTAACCTAGTCCCCTGACTCTTGTGGTTCCTCTTTTTTCTTCTTTTATATAAATCTTATTCAAAAAAGTGACATTTTTTAATTTTTAACTTTTTATATTATATTTAATTTAATTCTGACATCTTTCACTATCCTAACTATTTATTTTTTAAATTATTCATTAATTTCATTCATTTATATTAGTTTCATTCTTATTACTATAAACTATTTAAGAAATATTTTTAATTATTATTGAAGTAATGGTAGTTCAATTCAAGTGATTTATAATGATGTCATGAGCAGTTGTCATTAAACTTATCATAATCATTTAAAAATTCTAATAGGTAAGTCTATAAAATAAATTAATTAAGAATTGAAAAAATGAGACCTTGAGAAAGATTTTTTGTTTTTTTACCCTTTTCTTTAAATGAAATATTATATAATACTCTTAAATTTATAGAACAATAGTGATTTATCACTCTGTTTTTTTCATTTTTAAACAATTTTAGAGGTCAATACGTAAATTAAAATTTCTAATATTTAAATTATAAAATAATAGTGTTGTAGAGTTATATTGTGAGAAAACATGTGATACATAATCAATAAATAAGAAAAAAGACAACTAATCATTAAGAAACGTCATTTAAGTAAAATATTCTATTTTTTAAATTTGTTATTACTATTAAATTTAAAATATTGATGGTACAATTAAACAGTTTTTTAATGATGGTTCAATGCAAAATTTTCAATATAATATAGATTTTTTAAAAATGTTTTTTAATCCATAAAATTAAAATACTAATTTATTAGATATAAAAAGGAAAAGTTAAAATCGCTAATTAAATGAAATTTTTTCATTAGGGTTAGAATCTTGAAAGACCAATAAATTTATGTGCATCTTTATTACAACAACATATATCAAAGTAGATATGAGAATAAAATATGATTAAAATAATCATTAGATTTATAATATATATATATATATATATATATATATATATATATATATATATATATATATATATATATATATATTAAAATAAAATTTATATCCAAAAGAAAAGCATAAATAATACCAATAGAAAGAGGAATGAGATTAAACAAAAATAAAATAAAATATCAATACAAAAATTAAAAATATCTTAACATATGAATATGTATTACAATATCTAGAATTTAGATTTTCTAGATGATTGCAAGAGACTATATTATATTAATATTGGTTCTAATATCGTTGTTTGTAGGCATTTATTCCGATTAAACGCTTTTTCAAATTGTAAAGGGTTAAATATGTTTTTAGTTCATATAAATATGCGATCCTGCAAATTTAATCTTTCTAAAAAATTTCTTCGAATAATGATCCTCGCAAACTTCTTTTTTATGTAGTTTTAGTCCCTGTTATTTTTTTAAAATTTTAAAAAACAGTTTAATTATCGTTAAATTTTAAATTTGGTGAGTAATTTTTTTCATATGTGTTTAGAATACTATAAACTATTAATTTTCTAAATTTTAGAATTTTTAAAAATGAGAAGAATTAAATATGAATTTTTTAAATTTCAAAAGATATTGATAAAAACAATGGAAATCTCGATTCAGAAATCAAACTTTGAGTTTGTTTTTTTTTTTCGAGGAACTTTTTATGACGTTTTACACATGTCTGTAAAATAATCATTCAAAAACACACATCGGTTTAACAGCAGAGACTAAAACTATGTGCATAATAATTTTATGAGGACCATTTGTAACACCCGAATTATTAAATTATTTATTTAATTTAATATTTGTCGTATATTTTTTCCGAATAATTAGTAATATTGTAGAATGTCAATTTAAGTCATTACATGATTACAGGGTGATTAATTGATTTAAGTTGTAGGAATAATATTAATAATATTAGAATTGTAAAAATTGTTATTAAGTGGGCTAAGTTGTTGTGTTGGTATTAGCAAAGTGGGTGTATAGGCTAGTTAGCCCAATGAGAATAATAATAATAATAATAATAATAATATTTTAAGGAAAATATAATAAAAATTAGGTTGTTGGTTTATGAGTAGAAGAGAAAGGAATTGGGAAAAAACAAGAGATACGTAGAAGTTGCAACCTTGAGGCTAGGTCGGAATTTCCATCGTAGAGCAAATCAACCTTCGATTCACCAGGTAAGGGTGAGGTTCTTGCTTTATAATTGGGAACATGATGGATGATATGTGGGATGAGGTTTATAGATTTTGCTTGTTTTGTGTCTCGTTGTTGTCGAATTGATTCCAAATTGTTGCTTGATAATCCATGAAATTGGTTGTATGAATTGGTATAGGTTGTCTTGGTTTGATTACTTATGTTCCTATTACATTGTACTAGATCGTTTTGGTCTGTAAGTGATATGGGTGTGAAAAATTGGGAATAAAGGCATGAGGAAGATGCTGGCAGCACAGAAAATCCCATTGTGTTTCGTTCAGTTCGCGGTCCCAACGGGTGGACGCAGCGCGAACTGAGTTCCTGCTAAAGTCGCGGCGCCAAGATGAGGTTGTGGCGCGTACTGTGCAATTTTGGTCATATTTTCTAATTTTTTAATTCTGCCCATAATGGTTAGCTATTGTAATTAATTATGATGGGATGCCTTGAGTAAAATAATACTTGTGAATTAGTAAAGAAATTAGTCCCGATAATTGAAGTAAGGTGTTATAAATTAATAGACTAGTAGAACCATAATAATGATAGTATGGAATCCAATGGTGGAGTTATAGCAATTGATCATAGGCATAATAAGAACTTGGAATAAAGTGGAATTAAAGATACCAAAATTAATTTAAAAAAATAGTTCCGATTAGTATGTTGGTAGTTTTAAACGGTATAGCCAATTAACCGGAATTTGAAAGAAATGAGGGAATAGTTCGTATACTCTAGTAGGCTATTATGGCATGTTTGTTTTGTCGAATTTTGTGTCGAATGCATTGAATTGCAGGTACAATTGAATAAAGTTATTTGTTGTCCTAATTATGGACAAGTTTTGTTGGAGGCTTGATAGCCAATGTTGAGAGTTGATTTATTGTTCTAAGTTGTTTCGTTGTGGATTTTGTTGTTGTATGTCATACATGATAGTTGCATACATTGCATTCTTATTAAGTTGGAGCTATGCTCACCCATGTTGGCCTGGATTGGAAAAAATTGAAAGTTGAAGGCTTATGCCTTGTTGATGCCTCGGTAAACTGGCATATTTCTAAGTTGGGAGTTTTACTCCGATGGTACCACATGCATCTGTATTTGTCTAAGTTGCATACTATATCACATAATTATGTTATTGTGTAGTTGAATTGTGTTTGTTGTTGATTGGTTGTGAGGTTGCAAAAATATCGATTTTTATATAATTCTAAACTATATATTATTTGTCATGATCTTAATTATTTAGTTTGATATCTCACTATCATACCCCAAAATTTTCCCTCCTAACTTCAAGTTATTTGACTTAGGAATCACGTTCATCTACATATGCTCCCATTAGGTCATTGGCATTGAACTGTCATCCATTCATCACATTTGCATCGCTAGTTATATTTAGGTTGACCGAAAGTCAATTTAAACCAAAGTTCGCATCGTTTTGTAGTTGTAAAATACCTGTTATTTCACTTCATGCATTTTTATCTCTCTACCTTTTTCTTACATCATGTTAAGTTGATTATATGTCGATATTGATTTTTCAGGTTTTATAGACAGACCGTTAAAAGCCATTTGACACTGTGCAGAAAATTAGCGAGAAAATATTTCAAGTTTTCGCCTTTAACTCACTGCTTTATAAATCTACGTGTCGCGTAGATCATGAAAATGTGCTTTCTCTAATTTTTCAATACATTTTAAAGTCTCGCTTTTAATCGTGAGCGTTTTAAAGCCGGATATTCTTTATTATCATTTTATTTCGATTGTAAACATTTTGATAATTTTTCTTTAATCTTTGAGACTCGTAGTTTATTTTAATGTACTCATTTTATTTTTTCGGATAATTTAGTGTGTGAATGTATACCGTTTTTTGACAATTTTAGGTGGCTCATTTTTATTTCATAAAATTCAAACAAAAATACTTCTGGGTTTGTCATTTTTTATCTGTTCCATTTTTGTGGTCCAATTAGTCATTAGGGGTAGTTTTGGCATTATCACATTTATGTAAACCTAATTCATTGTATATATATTTGAGAAATTGGACTGTTCGAAAAAAGAGGAAGGAACAATGTGAAGAGGTGGAGAGAGGCGGAGAGGAAGGAAAATCTAAAAAACAAAAAGAAAGAAATTCCTCTTCATCTAACCCAATTACCTCTTTTAACCACTCACCTCATCGTTTTCTTCACATTCCCTCCTCCACCTCCAATTCCCTCTGCTACATCATCTCGCCAAACCACTTCGTCATCTCACTCTCCCACCGTCTTCATCCATCCGCCTTCCACCATTAATCTCCATCGTTTCCTCTCAACCATCAACAAACTCCAGGGAACCCCCTCCATTTCTCCGCCGTGAACCTACACAACTCCATCATCCTCCATACTTCTCCCTCGCGTTGAATCCCTTCACAGATCCCTTTGTCTTCCCCACCTTATTCCATTAAATCTTCGCCTCCACTGCCATCCCAACCGTCCCTTCGCCAAACCAGAAAACACTTGTTTGTCCTCCTCCTCTGTAACAGCGTCCCTCCGTCTTTGACATAATCCCCAGTCATCATCGACACCGCTTCCTACGACCCTCTAAAACCACCCTCCCTCAATAACCACTGTTAACCAATCTCACCGCCGATCCACTTCATCTCCTCACCACTACCCCTCGTTCTCTGCAACACTCATTCATAAACCTTATACTACAGCTTTCCTTCCACACCGTATTCTGACTATCCTTCGGAAACAAGCCTCATCCTTCACCATCGCCTCCTAACCAACCTAAACAGCATCCCTCCATCTTCTTCATAACCTGCAATTTCTATTACCACCCATTTTCGTTCCAATCCTTACCACCAATCGGCTACCTCTTTCACCGCCGGTAACATCTGTTGGTGTAAGCCCTAGAGGCCAATACCTTTTGGTACTTGTATCGAATTATTTATTAATAATAAAAGGTTTTTCTTTATTATGTTTGCTTTTTGAAAATAATAAAGTCCCTAGAATAGTTAGTCTGTTTAATGCAATGTTAAGTGTGACTTAATCATGAGATTCATTAAACACAAGGACATTATTCTTAAAGTATCCATAATCGAGCTTTATTGTGAAGCGGGATAACATTAAAGCATTGAGGTTATTATAAAGATAGACTGATGATCACATCTCATGGATCATGGATAAGGAGTTATCAAGTCTTGACATAGGTATAAATAATAGGAGTAATATTTATATTGGATTGACCCGCTATGAGAATACTACATAGAATGTTATGCAAAATGTCATAAGTTATTCTCATGGTGATAAATGGTGTTTACCACCCTTCGACCTGAAACCACTATGGAACCTAGATGTAGAGTCAAGTGCCTTATTGCTGATCAAACGTTATCCGTAACTAGATGACCATAAACACAGTTGATGGGTACTTCGCAAAGCATGCTGAGGGACATGAGTGACCTAGATGGAATTTGCCCATCCTGCGTAACGGGATAAATGTCTGAGGGCCCAATATTGAACTGGACAAGGATGACACGGTCTATGCCTTGTGTTCAATATAGACATAAGGGAAAACGGTAATTATACACACAAGTATTATCACGGAAAGGTTTTGTCAGATCACATGACATTTTCGTGACTTGGGTAGCAGTGATGTGTTGCTAGATACCGCTCATTGTTTATTATGTTAAGTGTGATTTAATATAATTGCCAACGTTGCAGAAAACTACAGGGTCACACATACGAAAAGATAAATGAGAGATAGAGTAAATAAGGAACACCGTAAGGTACGGTGTATTTAAGTGGAATATGAAATATGGTAAAGTACCACGCGCTTAAGTGATATACGATAAATCATAATGTATGATATTCGTATGCTTTATTTGGGCTTTTAGTTTACACCCTTTATTGAGCTTTTAGCTTGCAGCCCACACTTGTGGTTTTATAAATAGAACCCTTGTGCTAAAGCTTTTCACTTGATGAAAAATTTGTTCACTCTCTCACTCAAGGCTTCCGTTCGTGAACAGCTAGCACTGTGATCGGGAGCGACCTGTTCGTGTGGACTGAGTAGAGATGTTGTCCTATTTCCACGTTCGTGATCACAGCATCAGAAATCGAAATCGCCACTAGAGGTAAAATTATCTATCACTGACCATGATCATTCGTAAGGATCACTAAAGGAAAATTGTTTTCCGCTGCGCTTTATATTGAAATTTTCCTTCAGTGGTATCAGAGCCACTTACGAAACCATGGATCTGATATCTGTTTAATTTCTGTATGTTCTGTTTTATATGGTTAAAACTCAGAATGAATTAAACTTTAATCGATTAAATTAAATTAAAATTTGGCATGATTGTGTGTACGATTTGGATGACTCGATGTTGACTATGCTTCGGAATCCGAGTCTAGTATGGTGAAGCAGTGATACATCGATCATCCATGAGTTACACTAATATGATCGATCCACTTTATATATGATATAAACAATTTTGGTGCAAAGATGGTATATTGGATATATTGTTTCGATTTCTTCCATTCAATCACATGATGATTGTTATTCTTTTGAGAGATCATCGTTCATTTACTTTGGAATCCGACTTTAGTATGGTGAAGCAATGGCATGTTGATTGATCATAGTGAATTATCAATCGAGTTGTGTTTGACGGCATGAAATTATTTGCGTTAGGGATCATGATGGCACAAGGGTTGTGCTGTCGGAGAGTAATACGGGTAGGGTTGTAACAGCACAAGAGTTGTGCAGAAACGACGTCAATTTAAATGAATTGTTCAATTACCGAAATTTTATTTTATTTTCTTGATTAACAGAATTTAAAATAATAATAATAAAAGGTGTTTAATTATTTTTCTTGTAGTGATCGGTTATGGCCTTAGATTCTTTTATTTTGTTTTTGGTATTTTAAAATACGACATGTGTGTCGTGCCTTCCTCTTAATCTCTTTATGTAACTTCTTTTCTCATCTCACTCCCTCGTATGTAAAACGAGTATTCTTTTATGTAATCTAATGTTATGAAGAAATAGAAGAATACAATATCAAAGGAGGATAACCTTGGAGATCTTGCTTGGAGAAGTTTAGATCGTCATTAGGTTTAGCTTAGGTTCTCTCATTGGCTTGAGAGAACAATTGCGCTAGGGGCCATAACTATAACTTTTTATATGTATTTTGATGCATGTGTTTGTATGTTGGTGCATATGAGAGACGATTTGCATGTTAAGTCGGTGAGATCAAACTAATAAAAAAATTCCCTCAAAGTAAATATTAAGTTTATGGTTTCCAAGTTTTAGCACTCATTAAGACTAGTATCGAACAATGTAGGTTTCGCCTAACGCGAGGTGCATGTTCTATATTTGTAAGGTGCGATGGGATAAGTGTAATATCCAATTGTTAAAACTTTGGGTCAAACTTAACTAAACAATTATAATGAGATTATATGCGTTTAGAAGCATGAGTTGGGAATGATCCATATGATGGATTAGAATAAAGAGTTATTCACCCAACTGAGATATTCAAGAATTGTATTGGATACAATTGAAAGGAGTTCCTACCTAAATAATTAAGTTTTGTGTAATCAGCCTAACGCTGACTTAAAACGAAGTGAAATATGGATCTCGGCCCACTAGAAAATCTTCCAACGGGATTTTCCGAATCAAATGATGAGGGTCATTTGGTTTGAGTAAAATAGTGGGAGCATATTTGATTAAAGGCCTAATTGAATATGTTGTTTTAATGATACTAATATTTTCATATCTTTTATGTAGATTACCATGACTCAAAACACATCATCTAACGATATTTTGTGATCAATCCTTGATAAGGAAAAATTGTCTGGGACAAATTTTTTCGATTGGCACCGAAATCAGAGGATTATCCTCAAGCATGACAAAAGGTTGTATGTCTTAGAGACACCTGTTCCTGAGGAACCTCGATTCGCACCTAAAATGAAAGAGATGCTTATAAGAAGCATGTCGATGATGCCAATGAAACCGCTTATCTCATGCTTGCCACCATGAACTCAGAGTTGCAAAAGCAACATGAGAACATGGCAGCGTTTGATATGATCAGACATCTGAAAATGCTCTATCAAGAGGAGGCAAGGAATGAGAGGTTTCGGGTTTCAAAGGCCCTTTTTAATAGCAAGTTGGCTGAGGGAACCCCTGTAGGTACCCATGTACTCAAAATGATTGGGTATGTGGAGAACCTTGAAAGATTAGGGTTTCCACTTGGAAAGGAACTTGCGACTGATCTGATCTTGCAATTGTTGCCAGATAGCTTCAGTCAATTTTTCATGAACTTCAATATGAATGACTTGGACAAAAGTCTTCCAGAACTACTAAGTATGTTGAGAACTACTGAGCAGAATATGAAGTCAAAAGGGAAGTCCATTATGATGATCAGTAATGGAAAGAAGTTGAACAAAAGGCCCACCAACCAGGTTGGTAAAGGCAAAGGCAAGGATGTTTCCAAATCCAAACCTACCGCTCCTGCTTTGAAGCCTAGTGGAGGGATAGCAAAAGAGGGAACTTGCTTCCATTGCGGTAAGACCGGACATTGGAAAAGAAATTGTCCAAAGTACCTGGAAGATAAAGAAAATGGAGTAGAGACTTCAAATTCAGGTATTTTTGTTATAGAAATTAATTTATCTACTTCTGCATCATGGGTATTAGATACTGGATGCGGTTCTCACATTTGTACCAATGTGCAGGGGCTAAAAAGAAGTAGAGAATTGGAAAAAGGTGAAGTTGATCTACGAGTTGCCAATGGAGCAAAGGTTGTTGCTTTATCTATTGGAACTTACGTATTAACTTTACCTAGTGGTTTAATAATTCAATTAGAGAACTGTTATTATGTACCTGCAATTAGGAGGAATATTATTTCCGTTTCTTGTTTGGACAAGTTTGGTTTTTCATTCATAATAAAGAACAATTGTTGCTCTATTTATTTGAATGATATATTCTATGCTACTGCACAAATGAACAATGTATTGTATATCCTTGATATTGAAATGCCAATTTATAACATTAATACTAAAAGGATTAAACCTAATGAGTTAAATCCAAGTTACCTTTGGCATTGTCGCTTAGGCCACATAAATGAGAAGCGCATTTCAAAACTCCATAAAGATGGATTTTTGGACTCTTTTGATTATGAATCATATGAGACATGCAGGTCTTGTTTAATTGGAAAGATTAGAAAATCCCCATTCACAAGAAAAGGTGAAAGGGATAATGATCTTTTGGAA
The DNA here is from genome assembly GCA_021764765.1 of Vicia sativa. Lineage (NCBI taxonomy): Eukaryota > Viridiplantae > Streptophyta > Magnoliopsida > Fabales > Fabaceae > Vicia > Vicia sativa. The sequence goes on from CM038793.1 coordinate 69,936,641, forward strand.
CTCATACATACTGATGTATGTGGACCACTGAACATACCTGCCAGAGGAGGTTTTCAATACTTCATCACATTTACTGACGATTTCAGTAGATATGGTTATGTGTATTTAATGAAACACAAATATAAAACCTTTGAAAATTTCAAGGAATTTAAGAATGACGTACAAAACCAGCTAGGTAAGAATATCAAAGTTCTTCAATCAGATCGAGGTGGTGAATATTTAAGCCTAGAATTTGATGACCATCTAAAAGAGTGTGGGATTGTATCCCAACTTACTCCTCCTGGAACACCATAGTGGAATGGTATATCTGAGAGAAGAAATCGAACCTTGTTGGACATGGTCCATCCATGATGAGTCACGCCGATCATCCAAACTCCTTTTGGGGACATGCTCTGTTGACAGCAGCTTACACACTTAATCGTGTTCCTACCAAAAAGGTTGAAAAGACACCATATGAGATATGGAGTGGTAAGAAATCACATATGTCTTACATGAAGATTTGGGGTTATGAATTTTATGTGAAACGATAGATCTCAACTAAGCTTGAGCCCAAATCTGACAAATGCTTATTTGTGGGGTATCCTAAAGAAACAAGAGGATATTACTTCTTTAATCCTTCTGAGGGCAAAGTGTTTGTCGCTCGAACTGGAGTTTTCTTGGAAAAGGATTTTATTTCCAAAGGAATAAGTAGGAGGAAAGTAGAGCTTGATGAAATTCAAGAATCAAAAGCATTGATACACCTATGGAGGAATTGGAGCAGGAAACACAAGTAGTTGTGGAAGAACAACCTGCTCCAGTAGAACAAGACCAACGTAGGTCAAACAAGATACATCACCAACCTGATAAATATGGATATATCAAGAATGGTTAAGGATATGTATTTCTCATGGATCAAGATGAGTCTGTAACCTACCAAGACGCCATTACTGGTCCAGAATCTGAGAAGTGGCTAGAAGCCATGAAATCTGAAATGGATTCCATGTACACTAACCAAGTTTGGAACTTGGTAGAGCCACCTATAGGAGTTAATCCTATAGGATGCAAGTGGGTCCTTAAAAAAAAGATTGACATGGATGGTAAGGTACATACCTATAAGGCAAGACTAGTTGCAAAAGGTTATAAACAAATTCATGGGGTTGACTATGATGAAACCTTTTCTCCAGTTGCAATGCTTAAATCTGTTCGGATTTTACTTGCAATCGTTACATATCATGATTATGAAATATGGCAGATGGATGTCAAAACTGCTTTCCTAAATGGGAACCTTCAAGAGGATGTGTACATGGCACAACCTAAAGGATTTAACATTCTAGAAGAATCCCAAAAGATATGCAAGTTACAGCAATCAATCTATGGATTGAAGCAAGCTTCCAGAAGTTGGAATCTTCATTTTGATGAAAAAATAAAACAATATGGATTCATCAAGAATGAAGATGAGCCTTGTGTCTACAATAAGGTTAGTGGGAGCATGATCGTCTTCTTAGTATTATATGTAGATGACATATTACTCATTGGAAACGATGTCCCTACCTTGCAACAAGTAAAAACTTGGCTAGGGAAATGCTTTTCTATGAAGGACCTTGGTGAAGCAGCCTATATATTAGGAATCAGGATCTATAGAGATAGATCACAAAAACTACTTGGACTAAGTCATAGTACATACATAGATAAAGTACTGAGACGCTTTAATATGCATGATTCCAAGAAGGGATTCATTCCTATGCAACATGGCTTGTGTCTATCAAAAACACAATCCCTTTCAACGAAGGAAGAAAGGGATCGCATGAATAAGATTCCATATGCATCTGCAATAGGATCTATCATGTATGCCATGCTATGTACTCAACCAGATGTCTCGTATGCTTTAAGTGCAACGAGTAGGTACCAATCTGATCCTGGTGATGCTCACTGGGTGGCTGTCAAGAATATCCTTAAGTACTTAAGAAGGACTAAGGACTCATTCTTGATGTATATGGAGATCACGAAGAGCTTGTTGTAGTTGGATACACTGATGCTAGATTCCATATTGATAAGGATGATTTTAGATCGCAATCTGGTTACGTTTTTTTCTTAAATGGCGGCGCTGTGAGCTGGAAGAGTTCAAAGCAAGATACAGTTGTTGATTCTACAACTGAGGCCGAGTATATTGCTGCATCAAATGCAGCAAAGGAAGTTATTTGGATCAAGAATTTCATTAGTGAACTTGGCATAGTCCCTAGCATTGTGGATCCCATTGATCTTTATTATGATAACAATGGTGTTATCGCACAAGCTAAGGAGCCTAGATCTCACCAAATATCCAAAACATACTTAGGCGTTATCACCTCATTCGAGAGATAATCGATCGGGGAGATTTGAAGATATGTAGAGTACCAACACTTGACAATGTCGCTGACCAACTAACAAAGCCTCTTGCGCAGCAGAAGCATGATGGCCATACTAGATCTATGGGCATTAGTGGTATGCCTGATTAGCTCTACTGCTAGTGGGAGATTGTTGGTGTAAGCCCTAGAGGCCAATACCTTTTGGTACTTGTATCGAATTATTTATTAATAATAAAAGGCTTTTCTTTATTATGTTTGCTTTTTGAAAATAATAAAGTCCCTAGAATAGTTATTCTGTTAAATGCAATGTTAAGTGTGACTTAATCATGAGATCCATTAAACACAAGGACACTATTCTTAAAGTATCCATAATCGAGCTTTATTATGAAGTGGGAAAACATTAAAGCATTGAGGTTATTATGAAGATAGACTGATGGTCACATCTCATGGATCATGGATAAGGAGTTATCAAGTCTTGACATAGGTATAAATATTAGGAGTAATATTTATACTGGATTGACCCGCTATGAGAAGACTACATAGAATGTTATGCACAGTGTCATAAGTTATTCTCATGGTGATAAGTGGTGTATACCACCCTTCCACCTGAAACCACTATGGACCCTAGATGTAGAGTCAAGTGCCTTATTGCTAATCAAACGTTATCCGTAACTGGATGACCATAAAGACAGTTGATGGGTACTTCACAAAACATGCTGAGGGACATGAGTGACCTAGATGGAACATTGTAGGGTACGGTGTACTTAAGTGGAATACGGAAGTGGAATACAGAATGTGGTAAAGTACCACTCGCTTAAGTGATATACGATAAATCATAATGTATGATATTCGTATGCTTTATTTGGGCTTTTAGTTTATAGCCTTTATTGGGCTTTTAGCTTGCAGCCCACACTTGTGGTTTTATAAATAGAACCCTTGTGTTGAAGCTTTTCACTTGATGAAAAATACGCTCACTCTCTCACTCGAGGCTTCCGTTCGTGAACATCTAGCACTGTGATCGAGAGCAACCTGTTCGTGTGGACTGAGTAGAGACATTATCCTATTTCAACGTTCGTGATCACAGCATCAGAAATCGAAATCGCCACAAGAGGTAAAATTATCTATCACTGACCATGATCATTCGTAAGGATCACTAAAGGAAAATTATTTTCTGCTACGTTTATATCGAAATTTTCCTTCAACATCACCATCCTCTAAATCCGTTAGCAACTCCAATCAACAGCATTCACTTCAAGCTTCCATTAGCAGCAACTCTTCTCGACCCTTCAGCATCTTAGATCCTTCGGTTTTCCTCTCAGCCTTTCGACATCGATGCTTCCATCCTGTGATTGACATAACCTAGTTGGTAAGTTATAACTCCATCACATATAATTCATGTTAGATTCTATTTCTGCTTGTTCTATTGGGTAGAATGATATTGTTTTGTTTGGAATCTTCAAGTTTACCTTGTCGTGTTAACCCCATGTTAGATCCTAGAATTTTGATTTGACAGGATGGAATGAGACGTTCTAAATGTTATACTATCCATGTTAGAAATATGTTTGAATTTCTATTTATTAGTGCCTAAGTTTTGGCATCATGTTTATGTTTAGTTTGTATTGAATCTGGCCGATTTAGAATAGGGGAGGGTATCTTTGTGTTATAGTCTGGATTCAAATAAGAATAGGGTGTTGAAAATTTTCTTTTTTTTGTTCTGGTTTATTTTCATAACAATGATTGTTTAATTTTTGGTGTGGACAAAAATGGTTGAAAGGATGGATAACTTGTTAGCTTTTCCGATTCATTTAAGATTGTCTGGACTTGTTCACGACGTGATATGGCGATGCATATGATATGTGTTTTTGTTCGAGTTTTATTTGTGTTGTTGTGAATAAGTCTTAAATAGTCCAATTTCTGCAAGTTTGTATTAATGGATGTTGCATATCAATTCTGCTGTTTCTCTTTATTTGAATTTGCTTGAGTTGAATCTTTTAGTGTTCTCACTAAATATACAATGTTGTCTGGAAATTATTCAAGTACTAAAACTTCGACTCTTTCTCTCTCGATTCAATGTGAGGTATCATGAGTTTATGCATAATTTTTTATTGGTTTTGATAGTTAGAATGTTGTGTTGTGCTCGAATTTGTTTCAATACTTAAAGCTTTCATGAGATCTTGGTTTCTAATTTTCTTTCTTGATTCACAACTAATGAGTTGCACATTTGAATTCCACATACATATATATTTGATTTTGGTTTAAATTCAAGCTTTCATTTAGCTAATTCCTCTTGTGATTAATAAATTGTTTGTTGATTTGTGCAAGCTTACAAGAGTTCTCAATAACGTTTCTCCTCACAATTCCATTCTACTTTTGATTTTTATTTTCACTTAATCCATTAGTTCTATATTGTTTTAATTAGTTAGTGTTTGTTAATAAAAATGGATTTTATTTCCTTGTGTATTCTACTTATTGCTTAATTACGCGTTTGTCATCATATTAGAACACATAGCCTCCTCTTGGGCTCTTCATCAATGAACAGATATACATAAACTATGCACACTCGCACACATTCATAGTTTGGTGCTAGACTTTTCTACATCGACAACTATCTGATCGATTGTCTCAATCGGTTGTTTAGAATACTAGTGTCACGCTAGTCCCACTTTCTAGGAGCATACATATAGCCACCTTGTATGTGCTCGTTTGCTTTCCTACCTCCTTACTTCTCTAATCAGATTCTCATTTCCTCTTGATCCACGTACCAAGCCTTTCCAAAAGGGTTTCATAGTTGAGTTTAGGCATGGCCATTCTCACAAGGTTAATCGAAGCCCTAGTTTGCATCGTTTACCATAACCCGAATAAACATTGGTCCATATACCAATTATCCATGTACAAGGGTTTCATAGTTAGGGGTAGGAGCACTTATCCTCACGAGATTAATTAAGTCTATATAGTTGATTAATCATAATCCGATTCAAATTCTCTTGGTCCATATACCAAACCTCAAAACACTTTCATAAATTAAAAAGTTACAAACCTCGATCCAACGTCTAGTGCCTTTTCAAAAAAAATTTTTTTCACAATAAATTTCGAGTATTTAAATAGTTGGTCGCTAGGCCAATTGTTTAAAAACCTGTGCCAAATAAACTCCGAGTCTTTAAAATCGTTGGACGCTAGACCAATTGTTTAAAGAATTTTAATAACGTGAACTTTGTTTCACTTCACTTTTTTTCATAAGAAAACTTTTTGGGATGATAGACGACTCGTTGAGCATTGAGCTCCTTTGGTTTCTAGTATTTGAATCGTAGTACACTAGTCCTATTGTTCGGTACTTTTCACCCACTTAAAATCAACTTAATTCACTCAAATCTTTTTTCGCTCATATGCGACCATCAAACTCTTTTCTTTCAAAGAGTGTGTGTCATACCCCAAAATTTGCCCTCCTACTTCTCCAGACATTTCACATATCCATGCTCAAGGATTTCACAAGGATTGACTAGACAAACCCTCTCCTAAGCAATTAATCCAAACTAGGGTTTTGCCATTTCCAAATCAAGGTGGCCTCTAACATTTCCAGTGGTCATCATGCCTCACCATATGCTTCAAAGAATCTCCATGTCAAGTTTCAAGCCTTACAAGTCAAGTTTTCTCAAACAATTGCTCAGATGGTTGAAAATCAGTTGTATTGGACAAAACGTCAACTGTGGTCAACATACAGTCAAACTTCATAATTTTTTGTCAACATCAATATTTTGAAGTGATATTCATCATTTGATCAAGGGTTGATCATGATTCATCAAGAAAAGTCAAGAATTGATCAAAAGTCAAAGTTTCTAAATTGGGCTTTCTCAAACAAAGTCAACAGAACTTTGACCAGGCATAACTTTCACATACTTTGTCAGAAATTTTTCCTCCAGAGCTTATTTTGAAGAGAATTCAATTCTCTGCAACTTCATGTCTCACAAGCTTGGGCAGAAAATGCTTCATTTGGAAGTTATGGATCAAAACATTACAGGTCCTTTTAAAAGTCAACAAAAAGTCAACTTTTTGGAAAGAAGTGTTCATGAGCATGTAAACTCCATAGAAGATGAAACCAAAAAGGATGTTTAGAGGACATCTTGAGCTTTCTAAAAAGTCCAAGAACACCCAAAAATGTTAAAAATTAAGCAAAATACACCTTGTCCAAATTGAGCATTTTTGAGGAGGTGCACAAAGAGAAATACTTGACAAAATCAAAAATTTTCCAAATGGGCCTATCTTTTCTTGGTTCAAACATGTTCCTTAGCTGAATTGGAACCTCCAAGCCCAAGGCCACGAATTTATCTTTTATTTTTTATTTATTTTGGATTTTTAATCATTTAAAACAAATTTAATTAAAATAAAAGATAGAAAATCAAAAATTAATTGCAAGATGGATTTTCTCTCATCCTTGAGGTCCAAGCAAGCCATTTAATCTGATTATTTCGAAATAATCATGATTGGTAATGAGATTTGATTGAAATTGGCTCAAAAAGGAAATATTTGGTTTGATTCCAAATCAAATAATTTCTCATTGATTGACTTGATTTTTTCTTACAATTCTTGACCTAATTCACTCTATTATAAATACATGATGTTACCACAAGCACAAGGGGACAAATTTCTGGCCTCAAGAACCCTATTCCAAACTTCAAAAACCGTGCATTGCAAGCTATTGGCAGCCCTAGTTCCAGTCCAATTCAAAGCATTCTAAGGATTCCAACACATTCCTGGAGGTCCTCTGAATCGATCCAGATACTCACAAGCCAGTCAAACATCCAGAATCAAGAAATCACGATTTCGGTTTGTACATTCTAACTCAAAATTGATTTCTGATTTTCATGCATATTTAACATGTTTTGATTGTTTATTAGTGTTTAGAATGAAGTTTTGAAGCTTTCTGCATAGGTTTATTGAAGTTTAGACACAGGAATCACAACTTGCCATTGTTAGGGTTCATAAGCTCCAATTGGGGTTTTCTGAAATAGGAAAAATTGGACGAAACCAACGATTCTAGCATGTTCAGGGGATCAAACCGAGTTGATCCATGTCCCCATAATAAATTTATGTTGCATATTTTTGGATTTTGAATTTTGCAGGTATTATAGCTACGAACAGAAACCGTAGCTAAAAGTTCAGAAATTTTAATGAGGAAGATGACCCCTGCGCGCGTTTTCTGATTTTGATGTTTCCCATAAATCTATTCCCTTTGTATTTTTTTTGTGTCATATTGCTAACAGATGATCCACTCAGCTCAGATGGCAAGGCAGCGCGCATTTGTTCAAAAGGACATGGGTTCGAACCTTGTCCTTTTTACTAAACATTTTTTCTGAAATTTCAGGTTTTCCAAAAGCCATGTCCAGAAGCTCCGGCTAGCTTCTGGCCTCCGTTGCAGCACGCTACGCCCCAGAAGTGCATACTTTTGGGCGTATCTCTCACAGAAAGCCCCAGAAGTGCATACTTATGGGCGTCCCCAGCCCAGAAAGGCCCCAGAAATTCCAATTTCCGGGCACCTCCAGCGCAAGAGCCCCCAGAAGTGTCTCATTCAGAAATACTCTGACCCTTCTATCTTATTTTTTCACTTTTTTTAATTGATTTAATTTCTTTTCAAATATTTTTCTAATGCATTAAAAAATCACCAAAAAATAATTCCTTTTTGCATTTAGGTCAGAAAAAAACTTATTTAATTTTTGATATAAAAATTATTTTTTGCATGCATATTTTAATTAATTGTTAATTAATCTGAAAATTGACTTTTAATTATCTTTTCTTTACTAAAACCAATCCAGAAAATTCCAAAAAAATTGTGTTATCATCTAACTAGGATTACTAACCTTAAAAACTTTTTCCTAACTTAAAATCTTTTTTTACTAACACATTTTCTCTTATTTGCAATCTGATTCTCTTTTCCGATTATTATGTATCTGCTTCCAGGTTGTAATAGTTAGGATAATTTTCTCGCATTTCTTTTTTCCAATATTATGTAACTGCTCATGGGATGTAATAGCTTAATTAGGGTTTACTTACCGCACTCCTATATTATGTAACTTCCCCAAAGCCATGTAATAGCGTATGATTTACTTTCCGCACTTTACTTTCTGCAATTTACTTTTCGCACCCATATAAACTGCTAGTAACTAGGCGTGTATGGAAAGATAAAAATGAATGTAGATCACTTCTAATTGCAAGATAACTTATCTGAATTTAACACACTCTCTTCACACATGCACCCCCTAGGTTATTCTCTCTCGTTGCCTTTCGAATAAATGGTCAAGTCCCTCAAACGTAGAGGTATCCTAGCACCGTTGCCTACAAACATATCATCATAGTCCCTTCGATACAAAGATCATAGTCCCTCGATGTTGCCTACGAATACATGATCCCGTCCCTCGATTGTTGCCTACGAAAAGTGATGATCGTCCCTTCGAATGTGCTAGGATACTCCTACAAGTTGCCTTCTATGACCATCCGATGTCCCTTCGAATGTCCCTTCTGCATCCAACGAATAGGGTTACCTACCAACTAATGGTATGGATAGCACTATTCTAAAGGAAAGTAAAATAACACGGAAACGACCGTTCTGAGAAGGTAATAAGACTTTTAGTTGCTTGCTCTATCAAAATACTTTTCACACCTCACACTTTTACAAAGTTAAAACACTTTTCAAAAACAAAACATTTCCGAACACTTCGTATACATTCCAGCGTGAATCATTACGAAGTCAAAGCGAAATTCCTTTTCAAAATATTTTCAAACACACACACAGAAAGCAAATTTTAAAATGAGCTAAAGCAACTAAGAGCCCGTAGATAACTACGGATGGAAAGGGTGCTAATACCTTCCCTTTTCATAACCTTCTCCCTTACTCAGAATCTAACGAAGGTCTTTTCCTGTTCTTTTCACCTTCCCTTAATTGGATAAAAGAAAAGTCGGTGGCGACTCTTGCTATCCGCAACATTTGCGATCAAACGCAAAACAAACCAAAGTCAGTTCTCCCACCGTGTTACAGTGTGCAATAGTCATTTCAAATACGAACGAAGACTTAGCTTTTCAAACAAACTAAACAAGTCAAAGCTCAAGCATTTGAAATGTCTAAAGCACGATATTTCTTATAAAATCAACATAACCAGCTTAAACATTTTCAAGAAGAACTACAGAGTTTTGACTTTCCCGTTGCACGAGGGAATACGTAGGCACAAGGTTTTAAAACCGCGGCAAACTCAAAATAATAAAAAATCAAGCCTTTTTTTCATTTCTTATAAGATTGCAATAAACACACACGAACGAAATGGTTCACATCGAGTACGATGGATGTGAGGAGTGCTAATACATTCCCTTTGCATAATCGACTCTTGAATCTGTATCTTTTAGTCTTGTAGACCGCCTTATCCGACTTCGTGGGTTTTATCTATATTTTTCCGTTCTTTATGAACAAATAAAATTAAGTGACGACTTCATTGTTTAAAAAATAAATGATTTTGAAAAATCAGTTATCACACTCACCCTTTCATTTATTTCATCGTTGCCTTTATATTGGTAACGTGCAGGTAACCAGGAGGAGTAGATGTTACCGCTTTTAGTTCAAGTTTGGTGTCATTGCTCTGATATGTAGCACTCGGGGGAAAATGAACACTTGTCTTATTTTGTTGTTTTAATGTAGAATTTTATGTCGTTGATTGACGAGTTTATTGTGTTGATGTTGTTTTATGATTCAAAAGATGTTATGTCTTATGTGGAAATTTATTATGAATCCGTTGCGTGATTAATAAAGTTGGTTTATATTCTGAAGACTATATTTAAGTGCTGTGTTCATTTCGCTTCTTTAAAGTGTTATGTATCTATTTTGAATTAAAAAAAATGGCAGGCTTATGTGTTTAGGTTGAAAAGTGTGACATCCTGATTATGTCGGAAAATTTTAAACTCTGATTTTCCGTTTAATTTCTTGGAGTAGAATTGGGGTGTTCCACCATTATTTGAAGAAAAAATTTAGAGGGATCAAAATTACATATTATAGAGACTAAAAACATATTTAACCCAATTATAAAACCTGTAAAATAATAATTAGAAATTATATTACACAATATGATATGAGTATAAAATAAATTTAATATGAAATAAATAATATTAATGAAATAAATTTAAATGTGATTAAAATAATAAAATAAAATTTATTTTAAAAATATGCACATGAAATAGATTTGAATAGATGTAAAAAAATGGAACCTTCTAAAAGCTTTTGGATTAGATAAAGATAAAAAAATCGATTATCTTTTTGAATTGGTGTAGAATAATCCATCCATTCATCTCATGCTTTGTCAGGTCATGCATATAGAAAAATCAAACTATAAAATATATTCGTGTGAGAAAGAAAGTGATTCGAGTTTATCAATTTAAAGAATAAAGTGGGAAAGACTTATAGATTTCAGAATAATAAAATGATATTATGATTAGCCGTTTCATAAAACTATTTGATTTTTAAATATTAATTTTTACAATAATTATAAATAATATAATTAAAAAAATGTAAAACTAATTATAACATTAAAAACTAATATTAAAAAATTTATATAAACTAATAATTATTATTGAAACACATATTTCAATAAAATAAATCGAATAAGAAGAAAAATATTTGTTACTTTATATAAATTTTAAATTAATTAATTTCTCAAAAATATTTGTAAAACGATTATGAACAACTTTATAAATAGTAATAAAAAAGAATATTATTTGTAGATGTTAAGAATAAATAATATAATAACAAAGTAAATAAAATAAAAATTTATAATAAGAAATTAATTAATTATTAGATTAACCTAGGCCACTTTTTTAATTTTCAATTAGGACAAATTTTTAAATTAAAATATTTAAAATTTAAAAACTCATAAAAATAATTTAATCTTTTTACAAATTAATAAAATATAAACTCATAAAGATAAGCTCATCATTGTAGTATGTATTATTTAAAATTTGATGAGAATTAAAATGAAATTTATTCACAATTATTCAACAATTCAAACTGTTGATTGAGAGAGTTACAGCTCGAATCAGACATTGGACCTCGCATCTCTTGAGCTATGAAGGCTGGTTCCAACTTATCAAGAGTATGCTTTTTGCCTTGAAAGCGTATTGGATGCATATTTTCCCGATGCAGTAGTAGGTGATTAATCTCGTTGAAAGCCTCTGTCGTATCTTCTTGTGGAGCGGCAAGGAAGAGATATCGCAAAAGGCACCGATGTCGTGGGATAAGATATGTATACCTAAAGGCGCTGGAGGGCCTTAACATGATCTCCCTCAAGATTTGGAACCAAGCAACCATCGGTAAGCTCTTGTGGAACTTATAGGCCAAGGTAGACAAGTTGTGGGTAAGATGGATTAATACATACTACCTAAAGCATAAAGACATCATGACTTGGCAGGTGACAAGTAACTGCACCTGGATTCTAAAGAAAATTATTAAACGTAAGATTTGTTCATAATCAATGTGTACTGGCAGAAAGTTATTTAGGGAATTCCCTATAAATCTGGAAGCATGCACAAAGCCATCTGAGGGGATGATGACATTGTTGAATGGAAATCTATTATGATGCCAAGACTGGGCTCGACTGAGGATGGTTTTCAGTTTGTGGATTATTTTGAATGAAAAGCTCCCTACTAAAGATAGACTAATTAGTTGTGGCCTTTCTCTCAATCCAAAGTGAGACTTCTGTGATTTTTAGAGTGTAATAGATTCAAGGATATTTGGAAACAGATTTTGGAGTGGATGGGAATTAGTAGAAACTCATTGAGTTGGAATGAGGAAAAAAAATGTGGTTGGTAAAGGAAACCAAAAAGAAAGGTTGGAAGAGACACTTGCTTAAGATGGCATGTACCAACACAATTTATGAGTTGTGGAAAGATAGGAATGAGAAGATTTTCTCCAAATGGTTGATGGACCCCAAGTTGAAAGACAAGATCATTGGTTGTATTATTGGTAGATGTCTTATGTGTAGGAACTTAAGATACCATATTGATGTTATTACCCATAGTCTTTTGGTTTAGCCTGGATCTAGGACCGGTGTGTATGTCATTGTTTTTGGTAATAAAGGTATGCCTTTAGTTTCAAAAACAATGAAATTTTTATTTTTTGTTTTTATATATTATTATTGTAGTGTATTGGTTATAATGTTAGTGATTATTAAAATAATTTTTTTAATTAAAATAAAAAAATGAAAAGTTTTACGAATTTTAATTTTTTAATTTATTATTGGAATTGGAGTTGAAATATAAATATGAAGGGTATTATTATCATCATAACTCATAAATCATATCAAGTTTAAGATATTATTTTTATGAGATTGACACATAAGCTTAAATTTTTGTGAGATTGACACATAAGTTAGAGTTTGATTAAAAAACAATACTTTAAAGACTGTTTTAAAATTTAATTAATATATATAATTTTTTATTTGAAATATTAATATTTTTTTAGAAAATCACTAACATAGAAAAAGCTTATTAATGTTTTAAAGTATATTAAAGTATAGTCAAGTAATAATATATTTGAAAAAATATTTTAAAAATTTGACCGAATTGATCGGTCAGAATGGTCGAACTAGAAATTGGATGGGACATCGATCTAGTTTGATTGTTGGACTTTGTGATCTATTGAACTAATGGAAATTAGTCAAAACTCATAAATTGATAATTTTAGAAGATCGGCTGGTTAAATACTTTTTTTTTGGACAACAGGATGTTGTTTTGATAATAAAAAAATCAAAATATAATTAAATATTATTCAAAACTTATTTAGAACAATTATTCATTGTTTGCAATTAGAGCTGGTTCAAAATATATTTGGATTTGTTTTTTTATACTATTTTGTTGTGTGCGATGATTATATTTAGAATTTAAATTTAAAGAATGAAATATAAAATTATGATATTTTAAAATTTTTGAAATTGTATAGGCATCGTGCATATTTTGTAGAGGTCTAAACATTTGGTTCGACTGATTTAATAAATATATAATCTGTTATAAAAACATATTTATTTAACCAAGTTATCAAATTTAATCTGATTTATTCATGTCGTTCAATGTGGCTCAACTAATAAACCACTTACTCATTATCCTCACAGAATTGATGATCCCTTTCATTTTTAAAACATTGATTTAAAATGTAAGTAATAAATATTTTAATAAAATATATAATAAATATATTTAATATAGTAAATCCAACAATAATATAAAACAAAATATATTTAAAGTGTTATAGTTAAAAGCAAATTTGACTGCCCTTTAAAAAGTATCATAATACTAAATGTCACTAAATCTGAATTTGACTCCAATAAGGTAAATTTCACTTAATAAAATCGAGAGTTTAATATTATTTTACTCATTTATTATATAGATGAGTTCTGATTTATTTTTTATATTTTTTAAAATCATCATTGTCATTTTAAAATTTTGTTTGTTTCGATCTTAGAGAAAATGACATGTAATAATACGTAATTTATTATTTTGTATTATTTTAAAATTCACATAATATTCTTCAAATTTTAATTATTTTAAGAAAACATTTGAAAATATTTTTAAAAAATTTGCTTTGCCAAAATACAACACCGCCTCCTTTGTGTTCCAATGGCATCCACACTAAATTTTAATCTTTTCGACATATTATCACTTTATTAAATTTTATTTGATATATCAATTATAAGTTAATAAAACTCAAAATGATTAATATATCAAATAAAATTTATTTTATTATTATGACTAAATTATAATTTCTATTTATATTAGTTTCTGTTTGTTTCATTATTATGAGAATAAGTTATATTTCAATTTAAATTAGTTTCTGTTTATTTTATTATTATGAGAACAAATTATAATTTCAGTTTATTATATATATCACGCTATAAAAAGTACAAATATAACGTTTCCATTGAAGTTAAAACACACGTTATCCCATTTTACATACAATTAAAAAATAACGTTTCCCTTAAAAATCTATGTTCCCTTAAATAGTGTCCGTCTGTACATATCTATTTTTCTCTTTCTATATATAAGTGTGTATAATGAACTTGTTAATCCCACATCTATCAAGAAATAAAATACTAGTATAAGGTGAAATTAACCCTAAGCAATGGCCTCTCGTTTCTTCTTACTTTTGTGTTTTGCTTTCATTTTGCTTTCAGGTAATGGGAATTGATTTATCTTTTTAATAATATTTTATGTATTGATTTGTCGTAAAAATTGATATTGTTTTCTATATATTTGTGTTTTTAGTTTTCTGATTCTAAAAGAAACTTTAATTTTTTTTAGAGGAGTGTAATTTCAACAGTTTATATCATATATATTTTTAATTTTAATGAATTTGATAAGTCACATAAATCAAACTTTTATAATAATGTGTTCTTACTTTTAATTATATTTTTGTTGCAGGTTTTGCAAATAGTTTGGGTCCAAATCCAAACTGCTCTGGGGTATGCACAAATGTCCAAGAGTGCAGTAAAGATTGCTCTAATAGAGGCTTCAATAAAGGTGGTTACTGTTTAGGAATGGGACTTCATCCTAAGTATGAGCTTTGTTGTTGTAAATAAAACACAAATATGAAATACCTTTAGAACTTTGGAAAATATACGAACTTCATTAGTGAAATAAAAAACAGTGATGCAAAGAAATATGTGTTTTAATTTTGTAGTTACTCATTCGGTCGTATTAAGACGAAGAGATTGATTTGTTTAGAGCATCGCGGAGTCCCATAAGATGTATTTATTAGATAAAGTGGGTTTTCTTTAGATTAATTTTTTAGTTCTTATTACGTTGGCAATAGCTAACAGATTTATTACTTCAAACATTAAATCATTTACAAATATTAGATAAAGTGGGTGTTCATCTTTTAAAATAATTATTTAGTTAAAAAATATTTTAAAATAATTATTAATAAAATAAAACTTTTGATTTTTTTTAAATAACAAAGTATTAAAAATATAATATTAATAAAAAAATTACACAAATAATTATGTTTTAAAAATCGTTTAAATAGTTCAGCCAATTCAGATGGCGCATCAAATCAAAATTATAACAGAAACGCCATATGAGATGGCACCTAGCCCCTAGGTGTATATGATTTGTCCTAAGCTATCTCATTTGGCGTCTGGGCGCAAATTTTTGTTTATGTTTTTTATAAATAATAAACAATTTTCTAATTAATAAAACTTCAATTTTTAATAATAATGACATGATTACATAATGGTAATAAAAGTTATAAATTATTTAGTCGTCTCTGGAGACTCGATAACGACTCGTGCTTCCACACCCGCGTCTCTGCCTAACTCGTGGTGGTGCGCTTTGAAGATTTTTCCGTTGTAGTTGGGTCGAAGGCCTTGCGAATTCATTGCGCTAAGGATCCATGAAATTCGTCAGATTACCATATTTGAATGTCTCGCTTTCAAACAGTTGGTTACCCATACCCATGCTTGGAGCAAGAAAGCGCGTCCATAAAAAGTACATGTTTTTTTTGTTGCATTTTTACATAATGAACTGTATAGGTAGACTAAAACGGCAGAACCCCAACTATACTTTTTTATTTTATCAAAGTTCCTAATAAAACTCAAATACTTAAAATTGAAACTATTACCTGTACTTTCGGGGAATAACAGGCTTTCAAATAGTATAATAATATAATTTCTTGCTTTAACTATTTTAGCTTACTATGACGAATTTTCATTCAACTGAAGATAGTGATAATGCAATTTAAGGTCCGTTAGTAAAATACCTTGGCCCCTAGAACCTGTTCCAGCTACAATATCCTTGCCCAACATTTCCTCGCATAAAGAATAGGATTGTTGAACTGACTCATTCACTGCCTTACCTTAATTAAGGACACCCAACAACATGTATGTGTCCTCAAATGTGATGGTAAATTCACCAATTGGGAGATAAAATGTGTGTGTTTTAGGTCTCTACCTTTCCAACAATGTGAGTATAAACATCGTATTAACCGTGTAGTTAGAAATATTAATAACATGTTCGAAGTTGGCACATTCTAGATACAGAATGATCAACGGATTGGGAGCAACATAGGAGTGTGAGCGAAATTGAGATTTTGACAAATCTTACATTCAAAATGCATATATAAATTTATTGTCTATGACTAAATTTAAAAGCACATATAAATTATTAAATTAAAATATATGCAAAATATAAATGGGTAGATTAAAACTTACAAATGCAGCAATGTTTTCTCTTGTTCCTCTATGAGTATCGTCCATGGTTAAAAGAGCCATAATTGAAAGTGTTTTAGAAATTGTATCAGAGATTGTAACTCAAAGTGTTTTAGAAATGGGCTCCTGGAACTGTTTATATTATGGAAACATTGTCAGTATATACTTCAGACGGTACTTGTGTAAACGAAAATGGAATATTCCTTCGACTATTCTAGGCTTTTCAATCTTGCATCAGAGGGTTTGCATTATTCAAATCTATTATTCAAATAGATGGAATGTGGTTGTATGGGAAATAGAAAGGCCCGCTACTGATGGTAGTTGCACAAGATGGCACCAGTAATATTTTCTCAATTACCTTTTCTCATGTCGAGGTTGAGACTGGTGGTGGTTAGAGTTTCTTTCTCTTAAATCTTCAAACACACTTGGCTCCACAACCTGGTCTCTGTTTGATCTCCGAAAGACATACTTCTATTGATAGTGCATACAATAATCATGTTAATGGTTTGTGTAATACCCCCTAAACCCAAATATTAATTATGACATAAATCAGTCTAAAATCATGCATATCTCAAGAGGGCATCACATGTACTTCACGAAACAACAAATAAAACATGCATCTTGGTCATGATCATAACACGTGTTTAAATTCATGTTCCATAGTTCTAACATAAGTGCATCTTGCAACGATAGTATTATTTCTTCACAATGAGATTAATGATTGAAATCCCATAATGACAATCATATCATAAAATATTAGGCACCTAGGTCAATCATCACATAATCTCATACAACAGTCAAATAAAAGAGATTCATATAAAACTTCTCTCGAACTAATCACACATGAGTTCTAAACATCCCTGTGTAACATTGACCAGAGCAATGACTCACTACCTATGAAAGCGGATAAATATAACTAGTTCCTATGTCAAATCCTCGCTAGAAGCGCCACTAACTTCGGTACTTGAGCGATGTCGCAAGGCACATCATTTCAACAGAAGGGTGATAATTCACATAACTATCGAAATCATAAGATAATATATAATTGATAGCATACATCCATAACATAATTATTCTCATAATCCAAGAGTTTCATCAACAAATTATCACTCAAGTAGTCATGCTAATCACAAGTATACATTCGTGATTCCACCATTCAAATGATAATTAATCACAAATACTACAAATATAACATCCATATTAATATCACATATTGTGCACCAATTCCAACAATTCCACCTTGACATATACGACTCGAATGCAACTCAATACTATGCATGATGCATGTGGTACCAACTTAATATTTAATTCTCTTGGAATCATATTTCCTCTCTAAATTAATAAGCCCCTATATGAGCTTCAAGCCCCCTCTCTAAGCCCAGGACAAGTCACTAGTGCCCACTCTGGACTAGCGAACACGCCTCTTGACACAACAAATGATACATGTGCAATTATAACAATATATGCAATTGAGACCATTATCTAATTTTAATAATCATCTTCAATAATTCAACACACTTGAATTAACACATAATTTCACATGCACATGTACTTTCAAAATTATAGATTTCTTACTCCAAACATTACCAAACATTACCACCGCATTTATCAAGTAATATACAAAGTATCCACACAATCCAACCTTTATTAAAAAAAAACATATTACCAATTAAATATAGAATAATTAATCGATCATTAATAATTAAACTCAATATTTAAATAATAACTAAATGAGTATATATCTATGAAGCCCGAACTCGGACACAGACACATGACACGACACAAACACAGACACAAGGACTTCGCTAATTTAAAAAATGTAGGACACAAACACAGACACAAGGACTTCGCTAATTTAAAAAATGTAGGACACAAACACAACTTTATAAATTTTATATATTAATATAATAATACAATTTATAAACACAATTTATAAAGAATTCAAAATGAGAAATATCATTTTTTGTTTATTTAGACTTAGTCTTTTCAATCAATACAAAAAAAAAATGACAGGAAATATAGACTGCATCATTAGTACTTTCAATTTTTATTTATTTTCCTATACAATATATAACCGATCCCCAAAAACATGGACTGCATCTTGGTAACTAAATGTGCATCCAAAGTATTAGGAAGCATCGTTAGATAGATTAATGAAATCAGTTCTATTTAGTCTATTAGCAGATTAGTTAGTTAGAAGAGAAAGGGAGGGAGATCAGTTAGATATAAATAAGAAAAAACATATTTGGGAGATCCAATCAGTATATTTGAATTTAATTGTATATTTGCGAAGAAATACCTTTTGCGAATGACATTTCGAGTATACAAACAAATATAAAACTCTCTTTAGCAATTCTTTGTAAAGTGTATAGTCTGAATAGTTTTCCTTTTCCACATTGTTACACAAAGCATACTGGGATTCTATATATTAGTAATCAATAAGAATTTAAATTTATAATAGAAGAATGGAAGTAAAGACAAAAACAATGGATCCTAACTTTGTAACTAATAGTGTAGCTGTGTTAATTTTATAGAGGGAAGTAAAATACAAAACCTAAAGAATCCTATTTTTAAGTTTGCTTGTTTTTTAATAAAAGAAATTCTAATTTTTTATTGAGTTGTGTCCTATATTTAAAATAAAGTGTAGTATCCATGTCTGTTCCGATTCAATTATTTTTTTCGTTAGACACTTGAAAAACTTGTCAAATAAGTGTCATACGAGTACACGTGTCACACATGCCACTAGTAGAAAAATATTAATTTACACCCATTTTTATTAGAATTACACCCATTAAATTTAATAAAAATCGGGTGTATATCTAATGGGTGAGAAATGTCTACCTTAATTACACCCGTTTAACACTAGGGGTAAATAACTTATGATTTACACCCGATTTTTATTAAATTTAATGGGTATAATTGTAATAAAAATTAAGTTCTTATCGTTCTTATGTACACCCTATTTTCATAAAAATTTTAATAAAAATCAAGGGTAAATATATGCTAATTTACACCTTTTTAATAAAAATTGGGTGTAATTACACCCTTTTTAAATAAAACTCGAACTCAGGACCTCTCGCACCCAAAGCCTCTCGCACCCAAAGCGAGATTCATACCACTAGATCAAATGCTCTCATATGAAAAATTTTAGTTTGTAAATAACATAGTTGGAACAAATGTTTTGTGGAAAAAATTGAAGTACATACCTTTGACGGCAAAGTTCCTATTTTTGAGAGCTTTGAAAGTTCCAGTTTATATGAATCACCTCCCTCTGAAAATTCCAGTTATATGAGTCATCTCCCAGTGATGAAACCAATGCTTATGAATCTGAAATGAAATGCAAAAAAAAAAAAGAAACAAAACACATTAGCATGCCATCATGTTACTTGAATTAGGTTCCTTTTGTGTTCACCTAACAGCAATTTAAAACTTCTAAATTGGTTTAGAACAAGATACAGAACTAATTTACAAATGAGTTCTATTGATAATAAAGCATGTTTCGTGCAATGTGTTGGCTTGATTGATTCCGAAAGATGCAAAACAAAATCCTTTATATTGTTTATCCTGTAGATCATGGATTTAAGATTGCAAAATCGAAAAACTGCTAATCTTTTTCTGTCCTGATCCATAAGATTTCTTGCGGCAAAGGTCTAACAGAGGAGTTTCCATTTTCTGATGGAAACTGTTGCTCTCGCTGAATCTTCGGCTCGGAAGAGCTCGATCTCCAATATCTCTAGCTTTTGGAACACTCTCACAATCAACATCATGGCTTCTATGACTTGACAAGCTCAACGAACGCCTTTTAATTGAAGAACCGCCGTCACTGTTCATTCTCTCCATGTTAACCATGCTAACACATACATACACAGCCACATAAAAGTAAAAAACTATGCTCAACACCAAACTTAATACTAATTTGACTCCTCCAACCACCCTGCAAAATGGACAAGGTTGAGTCCCAATTTACTTGTTAACCTTTTATTTATTTATTGTCATTAAAAGAAACACATAAATAAGTTTTGTTAGGTAATCAATATTGACTTACGGGATTCAAGTGGATAAAGACAAAAACAAAGAAAAAATAACACTATAAAAATAAGTAAAGAAGACTGAATGACGCCAACAAAATTGTAATGTATGGTTCTGCCACCAATAAATAAGGATAAGTAGCTAGCTTTAAATTCATTCACCATATACTAACCTAAAAATCAATGTACTTTTCTATAAAAGAAAACTGATATATGAGAAAAGTCAATACTAACCCAAATGAAAACAACTGATATATGAGAAAGCTTTAACTTGCACATTTTAAAATTGATATTTTCTTTAGAAGTTGATAGTGAATTATTGACTTATATTTATAAGTTTATCATTCTTAATTGAGGGTGTCGTTGTGAATCTTCGATGTTTAAGCACACCCCTCGATGTAGTATTATAAACAAGCAATATTCAGCCATCTCTAAGCTTAACACCGTCAATACCATTTGTATATCAAGTCTTGTCGGTTGCACTAAGTTTGTATAGTGATTCATAATAAAGAATCAAGATTCAAGATGGGATTTGTGTTCAAATAGATACACACTACAGATTACTACTGATAGTTTAGTATCGAAATAAGACATGACTCGTATGTATCCTAAGATATGAATAGCAGATATGACTCGTATGTATCCTTGTTCGACCTATTCCTTACAGTACTAGTTAAACACAACTGTCATAATTTTGCAGAAGAAATAGCATACAATATATATAGCCAGCAAAACTGGCCTGAATTTGGGTTAGGGAGCTGAGTAGGTTTCACATGTCCCCATGTCCTCACATACTCTATCAATGCTTTCGAAGGATTATAGTAAGAAGCGCAATTTCTCAAGGAAAAACAATACTTACATTAAAACCAAAGTTTTGCCCAAAAGTTCTGACGGTACAGTTCTAGATAACATATTCTTCTGCCCATACCTGCGACAGTTATAAGCACAATGTAACCAGAAGAGTCAATGTTTAAAATATCAATCCATCATAATACAGTTTCATCATAATGATAGGCCAATTAGCATATTACTAAACACCAAAATTCATAAAATATAACTTCAACTATTTATTGTGCAAACTTGTGTATAATTAATGTGGTTGTTGTACTTTGTTCTAAAAACAAAAGTCACACTAAACTTTTCATTGTCAGAAACATAATAATGCCATTGTATATGCTCACGTAACCAATAAGTAACAACATCAAAACAATTGTGTACATTCTTGGTTGGGCAAAATAAGCACAAGATTCATGTGTATTACGTGATAAAACTTAGCATTGATGCATGAAACATCATAGAAGAGGCAGAAGCTTCACTGTAGTTTAACTACAGCCACTAAGGTTTCAAAGTGGAGGTTAGAAAAAACACTAGTTCCTGAGAACTAATATTATAAAATTGGTGCATCCTTTTTAAAAGCTTTTGTTTTGGACCAAAATCAATTCGATATGTTTCTTCGTGGGTACTGAGCACATTACAGGTATATTTACATTCATAAATATTTGAATAGATTTAAATGCCAAAAAATGATATTAAGTTATTGAACAGAAATACTCTTATTTGGCCAACAAAATAGTATCACTACTTAACATAGCTTAGAGTATTTCTATTTCATCAAGTCGTTACAATAGTGAAGTTTGCATCGTGTGAGCCAGCCAAAACTATTATGGCTAACCTCAATTAAAATTTGCTTTTAGATTGAAACATATTTATCTCACCGAGCGAGCAGGTTAAAGCTATAAAGCAATATTCTTATAAGTGATATGATCATATTGATTTACTTTCGCCAATATATCCTTGTTTTGTATGTAGAGAAACCAACGTTCCCCATCTTTTAGATAGTTCGAACCAATATTTTAGATTTAGAACACTTACAACAGATGAATGGATGAAGGGCCAGATACAGCTGCAACTCTTTGTGCCCGATTAGCTTCACACTTATAAATCTCTTTCATTTAATTTTTAGTGCGACATACCCTCACGCCATTCCTCCTTCACAGCAGCCTTAAAAGCAATACTTGCCACCACTATCAAGTTCTTGGTTATCCATCACATGGTTGCTAAGTGAGAGTTTAAGCTTCTCAGCAAGTGACTCATCTTCAGCTCAATAATTTTCTTCATAATCACCATAATAATCATCATAGTCACTATTATCATCATCAGTTCCATATTCTTAATGTTCAAGCTATAACAGAAAATGTACTGAGAATGAGAATCTTAGAGGCAAAATGTATAGAGGTGGTCAATAAAGGCTATTATTACTTGTAACAACATTAATGGATAAAATTTGTAAAATACACTCGTATACCATACCAAAAACAAAGAAGTTCATACAGTTAATTATGTTATGTAATTTGTGATAGAAACTGATGTGTAAAGATAAAATTGAGGAGAAAGTTAACCGTGCATTGAATCTTGTTTTCTATTCTGATGATGATTATGATTAGTAAAACTCACCAAATCGAATTGTTCATCTAACAGACGACGACGACCACTTGGCTTCTCCAAGACACAGTGCACATCAGTTGCACTACTAGAAGTCTCATCCAAAGGTCCACAATCACAGACAAGAGTGGAATAAGTAGAAACGTGCAATACATGATTTTTGTTTCAGCTCCTACTCATCATAGACTCCTCAAAGAAGCATAGTATGAAGAATCATACTTTCAAGGTGCTCAAATAAACCATGTTATGCATCAGCAACTACCAAGATATTCTTGCACAAGATCCTACAAAAGAACAATTTACCCTTGATAAAGGGATTTACAAACGAACCCTAAAATGCTAAGATTTTGACAACGACGGAAATGATAGGTTATGGGAAAATGGAAGCGTACCTGATGAAGACGGGAACGATTTTTGTCTCAGCTACCTCTACACTTCGCCGTGTGCGTTTTTGACAATACTACTCCAACTCACGATTTGCTTCAAACTGTTTCTTTTCTCTTACTCCAAAATTTTATGATAGTGAAGAGAGAATGAATGTCTAATGAGAAGAACGATCCAGGTTTCAGAGAGGCTGTGCATGCGATGAGAGAATGAGTATTTTGATCGAAGAAAATATTGTTCTAATTTGTTAGAATGTTTAGATTATTTTATTTTAATAAAAATTACACCCATTAATATTTTTTATCAGACCATAGACCATTACCGATTTTTTTTTTCAATAACTATGTTTAAAAAAAACGCAGATAATTAATTATTTAAATAATCTTGTTTCAGGTTTAAGATACAAGTAAGAGTCATCTAAGATGGCTCCTGCATTGATTTTTAAGAAGCAGGAGCCACACCAATTGGCGCCTCCATATAAATTTTTTCCTAAAAGTCATCTCAAATGGCGCCTATGTGTAAATCACATGGGAAAAGTCATTTGAGATGGCACCTATGTGTATTAGGTAAAAAAAATTCAATTTAAATTAAAGTGCAGGACAATGTTGTGAAATAAAACTTGCATTATAAATTATTATTACAACGAATAACAATTACATAAATTTATTCCCGACGACCCGGGACGTGTAGACGACCACGGGTTCCACATGCGCGTCCTTTTCTAACTCGTGTGATGTAAGGTTCTTGATTCGACTGTTGTTAGGTCGATGGCCCCTGTGCATGGGTTGATGGGTGCTCGTAGTGAATGCGATCATGATCCATGAATGCCTCAAGATCTGCATTGCTTGTTGTACCGCTTTCATATAGACGTGTTTCCATGTTCTCATAGCTTGGTCGTTGTGGTGGGGGTTAGGTTCCATGTGGGGATGATAGTAGTCGTCATCAGTATAGGTGGATTGTGAATGAGTGGGGTAAAAAAGAAATTGGGTGTTTGGAGACTCGTACCCATATGAATGGTGGGGGTTGGTACGGTGATGGTTGGTGGTATGTTGGGTTGGTTGGTAATCTGCAAGTGGAAAAGTGGACACGGTCATACAACAATAAAGTGCGTTAGGGCCACATGACAACAAATCTAGTCGAATTAATGAATGACATCTTCAAAGGCATAAGATCACTCCCAATAATTACTTTAGTGAGTACAACATATTTTAGGATGGTGATCAGTGATCTTTTGTCGTACATTCCAAGCAGGTTTTAGTGTCGTTTCTTATGTTTTCATGAGTTTTCTTTTAGTCTTTTAATTATGTTTCATCAGTATTTTCTGATTAGGATAAGCAAGTCATGTGTCCATGTTTTCATCATTTTTACCGTTGGTGCGTGTAATTTGGTTGTTGTTTCAAGATGTTTCAGGTTTCTGTCTAGTTGGCTATCCGACACCAATGCGAAGATGATCCAAATTCAGAGAAACGCATGAAAACGAAGATTTCAGAAGTGTGACACGGGTGCCCGTGTCGTGCAACACGGCCCTTGTCGTGGCACCTGCAGGAGATAGAAAAATATGATTAACCAGCAACACAACACGGCCACCCGTGTTGTACAACACGGACCGTGTTGTGTCTGTGACACCCCGATTTAATTCAAATATTAAATAAATGGAAATTTAATTATTTGATTAATTAAAAGCTTGATTATTATATTTTCGGATTTTATGGGGTTAATTAAAGAAAAGAAGAGTTGGAGGTGTGAGGTGTAATTAGGGGTGTGAGGAGTAAATTACTCTACTCTTACTAATTACCATTTAATTATATTTTATTGGAATAAATAAAGGAAATATTAAAAGGAGTATAAAAAGGAAAATAAGGAAAAGAGGAGTCTTTTTGGAGAAACTGCTTTCACGTAGAATTGGAGAGAAGAGGAAAAGAGAGGAAAAGCCGACGCCGAGGAAATCAAGAATCATCGCGAGGTAAGGGGTGATTTCTTTCGGTTAATATGCCTTATGGGTTTTGGGAATCAAGGGGATAATTGGGTATGTTAGGAAGTTTGAATGTTGATGATTATAAGTTATGGAAATAAACCCTATTTTGTGTCGGTGTTTGGAATTAGGATCATTTGTATGTCAAATAATTGATAGGAATGAATAAACCATGTTGTGTGATGTTATAATGGTGTGAAATGATCATGAAATAGTGTTCCTAATGTCCCAATTCGTACTTGAAAGTTTGGAAATGATAATGGATGCAAAATGCTGTCAAAAGTTGCAGAAAATGATGTTATAGGACGTGGGAACCGGTTCCCTGTGGGGAGGAACCGAGTTCCCAGTGTTAAATTGGCCAAAATTGGGATTTTTAACTTCAGGAACCGGTTCCTGTACAGGTAGGAACCGGGTTCCCATACAAAAATCAGGGAGCGAGATTTTCAAAATACTCAAAACTTCAAAAACTCATATTTTCCAAACCGTAACTCCGATTCGAGTGCCGTTTTCGGCGTTATTTCTTAAATTTAAAATACTACCTTTTGAAAAGAGAAAAATATTATTTTGCTAAAATTATTTTAAAAATAGTTGAGCTTCCAATTTTTGAAAAAGTGATTAATTAAGGATAATGGGAAATTAATATGAATGACCTGAGTTATCGGATGAGGACTAATGCTTACAATGTTGTGTTGATTATTCATTATGATTGAATGTGATACATTGGTGATTGGCAATAAGTGAATTATGTTGAGATCGTAATCTATGAATTGGTTTAGATTGTTTGACAAGTTGAATGGAGATTGACGTTCATGTGATGTTTCTTTCCCTTGTGGTTATTCATGATTGTATTGGTATCATGTGTTATTGTTATTATATACTGGTGATAGTCTTACTGATTGAAGAGTAAGCGTTTGGCATGTTTATGCTTTGTGATAATCTAATTTATGATTATGTTGTTATCATGTGATAGATTGGTATTGGTATTTATGTGGAATTATGTTGTTATCATATTCCGTTGAATTGATGTGCATGCTTTTATGATGCATGCATGAGCATTTGTTAAATTGGTTCATTCCCATTGTGCGGAGCGGTGGCGAGCCAATAGACTTACCAGTGCGGTAGTGAGGCTAGATTCTTGACCCGGTGGTTATGGGCGAATCGAGTTGGATTCTTGACTCGTGTTCGGGCGAATCATGGATTACACTGTTTTTCCACGAGTAAACGGAGCAGTGGGTGAACGCGGTTCACGTTTTGGTACCACATGCATAGAGTCTGCATTGCATATGGGATTGTAGCATGCTAGGATGGATTCCAGTGTTGCAATTTCCATTGTTTGTTATATACATGTTCATTGTGTGAGCGCCTTGTGAATCGATTATGATTTGTGTTTGGATAATGGATTAACGATCCGATCATTCATTGCATTTTAAAGCGTATAATGCATGTTATATTGAATTGAAATCTCACCCTTACTTTAACAATTTCAGATCCGAAGTGATTAGCTGCTTGGAGTTGGTGAGCATAGCTCTAGAGTCGAGTTAGTTAATTAGTCCGCGTGTCAGTGTCGTGCTCTGGTAGATGTAACACTGGGGAAACGGTTGTTTGAATCCTTTAATGGATATTTTAATGGTTTTGAATCATGTTTTGATGTTATGTCCTGGAATAAATATGGATGTTGTATTCGGGATCCGTTATGTTTCATTTCCGCTGTTAAACATAACCTTAAGTACGTTTCATTTAATGAATTTTCTTCAGTGAAAGCATGACAACTGTTTTGAATTATTTTACAAATTGTGATGCCTCTTGATATGTGTTATATACTCTGATTATCATTTATAAAATAGCGGGTAATTAGAAGGGGTGTTACAATAGTGGTATCAGGGCATAGTCGGTCGTTGTGACCAGTGTCTTAATGTCATTATTCCTTTGTACGCGACAAGTGTGTGCAACACTGTCGGTACTTGTTGCCTTCCTGATCGATTATTGCAGGAGTAGTGTGAAACTAAGTGGGGGAGAAGAGATGCTTCCCGGATATGTTCCGATTGTAAGTCATTGGTATGAGTTACTGCTTGAAAAGATAGTGCAAGTGTGGTTAGAGCTGTTGGAATCGTTTGGACCATGGGTCATAGTTGGAAGTGCAAAAAGGTGAGTACGATTCTGAGAACAGAAAGTGTTGGTAATGATGGTTTATACTTCAGTATGATTATCAGATGTCTATTGACAAATTGAGGACTTGATCACCCTTAATCTCTTGTTGATAGTAGACGAAATCGTATTGGATGGTATATAATTGTCTTGCTATCTAATTGGGACATAATATAATGAATATGAAAGAAGTGTGGTAGAAGCTTGTGAACCATACGAGTGGACGAAGACTCTAATAAGAATAACGAATTGAGATGGATGGTTAGAGTTGCGTAGATATTAATGATGGTGCTGTGGTATTTATGTTGTATTCTTCGACGGAAGTGAAAGGAAAATCTGAGAGCGATGAATTACCGGTAGTGAAGAATTGTTTTGAGATTGTTCCGAGTAAGTTGGATTGCTAGTGGTGGATGAATTTCTAGAGGTGTTTCCAGAAGACGGCGGTGAATTGCCGCCTGAGAGAGAGGAGGAATTACTATAGATTTAATTCCTGGAACTAGTCCGGTGTCGATGGCGCCGTATCGCATGTCGGCATCTGAGTTGTCTGATTTGAAGAAACAGTTGGAAGAGTTAGGTGTGAATTCTAATGTTCCCTGAGAATAATAGCGACTCATCGTTTGAGCAAGATGTTGGATTAGCTTGAGGCTACCCTTGGGTTGAATGTTTGAAGTAAACCAAGTGAATATGAATCGTTTTGAAGAGTCGATGCATATTCTTGGCCTAGAAAATATTCGGTAATTAAGAAGGATGACTCTTAGAAGATGAAGCTGGTGTGGTTGGAATGTTGCAACACTTCCGGTTGATCGTGAAGTTGTCAGTGTGAGTTACCTCTTTGTGTTCTTGAAAAGATTAACTGTGTCAGTGTCAATGGTTGATATAAAGTATGCAATGATGTGGATTGGTTATTGGAATTGTAACTTGACGCAATTAATCATGGTGAATGATGTGTGTTGCGGTATGTTGAAGTTAGGATCTCAAAT
Source organism: Vicia sativa (assembly GCA_021764765.1). Classification (NCBI taxonomy): domain Eukaryota; kingdom Viridiplantae; phylum Streptophyta; class Magnoliopsida; order Fabales; family Fabaceae; genus Vicia; species Vicia sativa. The sequence goes on from CM038793.1 coordinate 69,965,138, forward strand.
TTTGCATTCTATGATGTTTTGGGATTTTTCACTCTCACAAGGTGAGAAATCGATTACCTATTATAGGGAATTGATTTCCTGAAGCTGACAGCATTTTTCGAAAACTTGTAAAATCCATAATTTGAGTTTGGATGTCTGATTTGAGTTCGTTTGAAGTGTTGGAAAGATAATGTGATGAACTTTGTTTTAAAAATGGTTCCAGCACCTGTAAGTAATTTATTTATCGTGTAGTGATGTTTGAGGAGAGCCGAAGTTGTTGTTAATGTCGTTTTGGGTACAAAACTTATTTCTATGACACCGAACAAGACGTCAACTTTAGAGATAGGAAATTGAAGAAGCTATTGGAAGATGCTCAGCGAAATGGATTTGTAAAACCAAGTGTATTGTTTTGGGATTCTAATTGTGGGAAAGGATTCCAAGCGTGGAAGAGGAGGTTGACTAGTGCTCCGATTTTGATTTTGCCGAATCCGGAAGGGTCCCTTGTTGTGTATTGTGATGCGTCATTGATGGGTTTAGGTGGTGTGTAGATGCAGGATAAGCGGGTTGTGGCTTATGCTTCGAGACAATTGAAAGTGCATGAAAGGGATTATCCGACCCATGAGTTGAAATTTGGCAGCTGTGGTATTTGTTTTGAAATTATGGAGGCATTATCTGTATGGTTCACGGTTTGAAGTGTTCAGTGATCGTAAGAGCTTGAAGTATCTTTTTGACCAGAAAGAGTTGAATATGAGGCAGAGAAGGTGGTTAGAATTTCTCAAGGATTATGATTTCGGTTTGAATTACCATCCTGGTAAGGGAAACGTCGTGGCAGATGCATTGAGCAGGAAGTCCTTGCATATGTCGATGCTAATGGTTCGTGAATTGGATTTGGTGGAACAATTCAGAGACTTGAGTTTAGTATGTGAGACTACTCCGAATAGTGTGAAATTGGGCATGTTAAAGCTGACTAGTGGTATTTTGGAAGAGATTCGAAATGGACAGAAGTCTGATGTTGGTTTGGTAGATAAGCTGACATTGATTAACCAAGGTCAAGGAGGTGAGTTCCGAATTGATGAGAATGGCGTTATGAAATTTGGTGATAGAGTGTGTGTTCCGGATGTTGCTGAGATTAGGAAGAGTATCCTGGAAGAAGGACACCGTAGTGGATTGAGTATTCATCCTGGTGCTACTAAGATGTATCACGATTTGAAGAAATTATTTTGGTGGCCTGGAATGAAAAAGGGAATTGCCGAGTTTGTGTATGCATGTTTAGTTTGTCAGAAATCAAAGATTGAACATCAGAAGCCGTCGGGATTGATGGAACCGTTGTTTGTTCCGGAATGGAAATGGGATGGCATTTCTAGGGATTTTGTGTCTGGGTTGCCTAGGACATCGAAGAACTATGATTCTATTTGGGTTATTGTCGACCGATTGACAAAGTCTGCTCACTTTATTCCGATAAGAATGGATTATCCGATGGAGAGGTTGGCAGAATTGTATGTTGAGAAGATTGTAAGTTTGCATGGTATTCCGTCTAGCATTGTGTCGGATAGAGATCCGAGGTTTACTTCTAAGTTCTGGACAGGATTGCAGGAAGCTCTGGGTACTAAGTTACGATTGAGTTCCGCATATCATCTGCAGACAGATGGTCAGACGGAGAGGACAATTCAGTCATTAGAGGATTTATTGAGAGATTGTGTGTTAGAAAAAGGTGGAGCTCGGGATAGCTATTTGTCGTTGATAGAGTCTACCTACAACAATAGTTTTCATTCAAGCATCGGTATGGTTCTGTTTGAGGCATTGTATGGTAGGAGATGTCGGACACCGCTGTGTTGGTATGAATATGGAGAAAGTGCTGTGATTGGACCAGAGATTGTTCAACAAACTTCAGAAAAGATTAAGATGATTCAGAGAAGATGAGAACTTCTCAGAGTCGTCAGAAAAGTTATCATGATAAGAGGAGGAAGATCTTGAGTTTAGTGAAGGAGATCATGTGTTCATGCGAGTTACTCCGATGACTGGTATTGGTCGAGCCTTGAAGTCAAAGAAGTTGACTCCGCGCTTATTGATCCGTTTCAAATTACCAAGAGAATTGGGAAAGTTTCTTATCAGATCGCTATACCGCCGTCACTTGCGAATTTGCATGATGTTTTCCATGTATCTCAGTTGAGGAGGTACATCGCGGATCCATCACATGAGATTCAAGTCGATGATGTGCAGGTGCGGGGTAATTTGACTGTTGAAGCAGTACTTGCGAGAACTGAGGATCGGATAGTGAAGCAACTGCGTGGTAAAGAGATAGCACTGGTGAGAGTAGCTTGGGGAGGACCAGCTGAAGGGAATGTAACTTGGGAGCTGGAGAGTCAGATGAAGGACTCGTATCCCGAACTGTTCGTCTAAGGTATGTTTTCGAGGACGAAAACTCTTTTAGTGGGGGAGAGTTATGACACCCCGATTTAATTCAAATATTAAATAAATGGAAATTTAATTATTTGATTAATTAAAAGCTTGATTATTATATTTTCGGATTTTATGGGGTTAATTAAAGAAAAGAAGAGTTGGAGGTGTGAGGTGTAATTAGGGGTGTGAGGAGTAAATTACTCTACTCTTACTAATTACCATTTAATTATATTTTATTGGAATAAATAAAGGAAATATTAAAAGGAGTATAAAAAGGAAAATAAGGAAAAGAGGAGTCTTTTTGGAGAAACTGCTTTCACGTAGAATTGGAGAGAAGAGGAAAAGAGAGGAAAAGCCGACGCCGAGGAAATCAAGAATCATCGCGAGGTAAGGGGTGATTTCTTTCGGTTAATATGCCTTATGGGTTTTGGGAATCAAGGGGATAATTGGGTATGTTAGGAAGTTTGAATGTTGATGATTATAAGTTATGGAAATAAACCCTATTTTGTGTCGGTGTTTGGAATTAGGATCATTTGTATGTCAAATAATTGATAGGAATGAATAAACCATGTTGTGTGATGTTATAATGGTGTGAAATGATCATGAAATAGTGTTCCTAATGTCCCAATTCGTACTTGAAAGTTTGGAAATGATAATGGATGCAAAATGCTGTCAAAAGTTGCAGAAAATGATGTTATAGGACGTGGGAACCGGTTCCCTGTGGGGAGGAACCGAGTTCCCAGTGTTAAATTGGCCAAAATTGGGATTTTTAACTTCAGGAACCGGTTCCTGTACAGGTAGGAACCGGGTTCCCATACAAAAATCAGGGAGCGAGATTTTCAAAATACTCAAAACTTCAAAAACTCATATTTTCCAAACCGTAACTCCGATTCGAGTGCCGTTTTCGGCGTTATTTCTTAAATTTAAAATACTACCTTTTGAAAAGAGAAAAATATTATTTTGCTAAAATTATTTTAAAAATAGTTGAGCTTCCAATTTTTGAAAAAGTGATTAATTAAGGATAATGGGAAATTAATATGAATGGCCTGAGTTATCGGATGAGGACTAATGCTTACAATGTTGTGTTGATTATTCATTATGATTGAATGTGATACATTGGTGATTGGCAATAAGTGAATTATGTTGAGATCGTAATCTATGAATTGGTTTAGATTGTTTGACAAGTTGAATGGAGATTGACGCTCATGTGATGTTTCTTTCCTTGTGGTTATTCATGATTGTATTGGTATCATGTGTTATTGTTATTATATCTTGGTGATAGTCTTCTTGATTGAAGAGTAAGCGTTTGGCATGTTTATGCTTTGTGATAATCTAATTTATGATTATGTTGTTATCATGTGATAGATTGGTATTGGTATTTATGTGGAATTATGTTGTTATCATATTCCGTTGAATTGATGTGCATGCTTTTATGATGCATGCATGAGCATTTGTTAAATTGGTTCATTCCCATTGTGCGGAGCGCGAGCCAATAGACTTACCAGTGCGAGGTAGTGAGGCTAGATTCTTGACCCGGTGGTTATGGGCGAATCGAGATTGGATTCTTGACTCGGTGTTCGGGCGAATCATGGATTACTGTTTTCCACGAGTAAATGGAGCGGTGGGTGAGCGGTTCACGTTTGGTACCACATGCATAGAGTGCATTGCATATGGGATTGTAGCATGCTAGGATGGATTCAGTGTTGCAATTTCCATTGTTTGTTATATACATGTTCATTGTGTGAACGTGTGAATCGATTATGATTTGTGTTTGGATAATGGATTAACGATCCGATCATTCTGTTGCATTTTAAAACGATAATGCATGTTATATTGAATTGAAATCTCACCCTTACTTTAACAATTTCGGATCCGAGTGATTAGTGCTTGAGTTGGTGAGCATAGCTCTAGAGTCGAGTTAGTTAATTAGTCCGCGTGTCGATGTCGTGCTCGTAGATGTAACCTGGGAAGCAGTTGTTTGAATCCTTTAATGGATATTTTAATGGTTTTGAATCATGTTTTGATGTTATGTCCTGGAATAAATATGGATGTTGTATTCGGGATCCGTTATGTTTCATTTCCGCTGTTAAACATAACCTTAAGTACGTTTCATTTAATGAATTTTCTTCAGTGAAAGCATGACAACTGTTTTGAATTATTTTACAAATTGTGATGCCTCTTGATATGTGTTATATACTCTGATTATTATTTATAAAATCGCGGGTAATTAGAAGGGGTGTTACAGTGTCCCCTGAAGGTGAAGATTTTATTTGGTAATTCAGCAGCCAGACACGGCCACCCGTGTCAGGGCATCCGGAGGCAAAAATCTCTATTTTCGACATGCTGACTGGGACAAGTTTGAGGGCAGTATGGACATTTCTTTTAATATTTTAGAATACTGTTATATTAGAGGCTAGGGTTAGAGGACTTGGACACTTTGGAATTGGAGAATTAACGTATTGGAGAGAGCTTAGAGTGGTGATTCAAGGAGAAGAAGGATCGATGAAGAGCGGAAGCAATCGACGATCCAACCTATCCAAATCCTATTGTAATGACTTTTCTTCTTGATTCTGTTTTCATTAGTATTATGAACATGAGTAGCTAAACCTCCCAATGTCAGGGAGGTGTCCCTGATTTGCTTTGTAATGACTAATTGATGTTTCGTAATATGAGTTTTATGTTTAAACCTTATTCTTTATTGTGTGCAACATTTTTAATGCTTAATCTGCTTGGAAGAAATGATTATTGATCGTAATTAGGGTTGGCCTGATCAGCAATCCAAATCCTGTTGCATCACTTTTATCATAGTCGATATTCCTAAGGAATTAGAATACCTTATGAATACCTGTTTTTATGTCAGAACTAGTGCTTGATATTCTCTCTTGGCATCTGAGGAATTAGGGCAAAGAGAGAATACCAAAGGTTTTTCTTAAAAGGAATTGCGGAAAAATAACTTTAGGCATAGGGAAAGAAAAGGTGAAACATAGCTTTTTAAAATAACAAAACAAATTGGTCATTGTATCGCGATTCATACACCGCCCGGGCATTATTCTCATCGTCATATATAATCTTCTCGCAAATTTAGTTTTCGTATAATTGTAGCTCGAAACAAACAATCAACCATTGCTTTTGTTCAATTGATATTCATTCGAACAAACTTAATTCAACTGCGATCCTCAAGAGATCGACTTTGGGGTTTTTCCCATTATTACTACATCGATAAAATAGTACACTTGCTATTTTACCGATCAAGTTTTTGGCGCCGTTGCCGGGGACTGCCAAATAATTAAGTTTAGTTGAACTATTTCAATTGAAATTTTGTTGCTCCGCGACTAAAATTTTATTCTTCTGCTATTTTATTTTATTTTATCGAAATTGTGCTATCTGTTCTAACTTTTGTCTGACTTGTTTATGCGAGGTCAGACCTCAGCCAAATTTTCCTTTGACACAGAACCAGAAAGAGCATTGCACGAGAGACACCGTCAATTAAGAGTTGAAAGACTGAGAGTATCAAGTGCAGGACCCAGTATTATAAATCAAGAAACGGAAGACGAAGTGTCATGCATTCGACACGACCGGAGAGATGAATCAGAATCATGGTGACATAGCAGGAGGTCAACCCCCAGCAGAGAGATTGCTAGGGGACTATGGAGGGGCAAATGCTTAACCAAACCGAATGACCATTGTCAATCAACCAGTGAATGTAGCACACTTCCAGCTACATCCATCTACCATCCGCCAGTTGGAGAGCAAGCCTTTCGCCGGAAGAATCAACGAGGATGCAAATAAGCATCTTCCGAGATTTCTTACTACCACCACGTCGTTGAAAATCGAGGGTCATTCCGAGGAGGCAAAGAGACTTGTTATGTTTCCTTTTACACTTACTGATGATGCGGAAGAGTGGTTCTACTCACTCCCAGCTGGGAGTATCACAACATGGAAAGAGATGGAAACAGCATTCCTCAACGAGTATTTCCCTGCTTCAGTGTTCATCCGAAAAAGATACGATATTGTCAATTTCAAACAAAAAGAATGGGAATCCCTTGGGGATGCATACAAGAGGTTCAAAAGATGTCTAGCCGTCCTACTCACAACATGGATGCAAGCGGATGCAAAACTTCGTGAATGGCTTACGATTAAAGACAAAGCGGTGATGAATCTGCCGGTGGATCTATGAATTTCTCACACACGGTATCGAAGAATTATAGAGGCTATCGCCGCCAACGAGCATCTTGAGTTGTATGATCGTCGTGAACCAACCGATGGGAAGATAGATTTGAAGGCAGCAGGCGTGAAAATGGAGGATCAAATCGCTGCAGAGGTAGAGAAGATTGAAAAAGATGAATATCGAACTCGACATGGCAAAGGTGGAACCGTTAAGCGGTCCTTTGAAATATGTGGTGGACCGCACTTTGCTATGCATTGTGTAGAAACTCAAGAGCGGTTGAAAGATTCAAATGCTAAGGCGAACAATCCGTATGCCAACACATATAATGGGTTAGGAGAATCACCCAAATTTCTCATGGAAGGACCAGGAAACGTTCAAAAACGGTCCAGGGCGGCGGCCGTATCAGCAGTCTCAGTACCAACCTCAACAACAACAATTCGCAACAACAACCTTGTCAACAACAATACCAACCACGTGGTCCAAGAAAGGCGGATTGGGAAATTGCCATTGAGAAGATGGCGCTCACGTTCTCAATTCCAAGAAGAGACAGAAGTAATTTCGGAATGAGCCTCAATAAAGAATCTTGAAGTGCAAATGAGTCAAATCGCCCAACATCTTGCAATTCCTCAAACAGCTCCCAAGCGCCTAATCAAAGGACAATTATAAAGTCAATGTTGTCACTACACGGAGAGGGAAACCAAGTGAAGAAGTGGAAAAGACATCGGTAAGTGAAGATCAACTGCTGGAAGTGGAGTTGGACATAAAAGAGAATGAGAGAGTTGAGGAAAAATTGGCAATACCAGCTTCAGTTACTAAAGAAAAAGTGGGAGAACCGAAACCAGTTATCAAACTCCCTTACCCCCAAAGAAATAAGAAAAAGGGGCAGCAAGAGAAGAATTTTGAGAAGTTTCTTGAGTTGTTCAAAAAGCTGGAGCTGAATATTCCGTTATTGGAGGCACTTGAGCAGATGCCTACATATGCTAAATTCATGAAGGATATCATTGCTAAGAAGCGAACCATTGCAGATGAGCCTATTATTCTAACCGAAACTTGTAGTGCTATTTTGCAGGGCCTTAAGATTCCGGTGAAAAAGAAAGACAGAGGAGCAGTTACCATACCTTGCACTATTGGTGATAGATCTTTCAAGAGAGCGTTAATCGATCTGGGTGCTAGTATCAGTCTCATGCCTCTATCCATCTACAAAAAGTTAGGTATTGGTGTTGTCCAAGACACTCGGATGACTCTCCAATTTGCGGATCATTCTGTTAAGCGGCCTTATGGAGTTGTCCAAGACGTTCTTGTGAAAGTGGATAAGTTTGTGTTTCCGGTGGATTTCGCGATCCTTGAAATGCCGGAAGATGAAGAGATTCTGCTAATTTTGGGCCGACCATTCTTGGAAACCGGGAGAGTTATGATCGATATGGAAGGGGGTACACTTACATTGAAGGTTTATGATGAGGAGCTGAAAATAGATGTTCGTAATACCATGAGGCATAAAGAGGACTTTGGCACAAGTAGCAACATTCAAGTGTTTGAGCAAGTGGGAGAAAGGGATCACGTGGCGAGTGTATCCAAATTGCCTCTCGAAAGAGTTTTGAGTATGTCAATTTTTGAGGAAAATGAAGAAGTTGATAGTATTGAAATGGAAGTGGTGGAAATGTTGAATATTCAACCTGTTCTAAAAAGATCCCGGACACATAGGTGGGAAGACCTAAGGCAACCTATAGATCTGAACGGTAATGAAGACAAGCCAAAAAGTTCAGAGTTGAAATAGCTTCCTGAGAATCTGAAATACATTTTCCTTGACACTGATGAAAAATGTCCTGCTATCATTAGCTCTAATTTGCAAAGTGTGCAGGAAGACAAGTTAATTGAAGTTCTTAAAAATTTCAAAGGTGCCATTGGTTGGAAAATCGAAGACCTCAAAGGTATAAGTCCTACGGTCTACATGCATAAAATTCTCATGGAAGAAGATCACAAACCAGTGGTATAGCCCCAGAGGAGATTGAACCCGGTTATGAAGGAGGTGGTGAGAAAAGAAGTTGTAAAGCTGTTAGATGCAAGACTTATTTACCCTATCTCGGACAGTTCATGGGTGAGTCCCGTTCATGTGGTGCCCAAGAAAGGAGGTACTACTGTAATTGTGAATGAAAAGAATGAGGTGATCCCAACTAGGTCCGGGTGGCGGGTGTGCATTGACTACCGAGACTAAATTTAGCTACAAGAAAAGATCATTTTCGCGCCATTCATTGACGAGATGTTGGAAAGGTTAGCTGGGCATGACTACTATTGTTTTCTGGATGGATACTCCGGGTACAACCAAATTGCGGTTGCACCAGAGGATCAAGAGAAGACGGCCTTCACTTGCCCTTACGGTGTCTTTGCTTATCGAAGGATGCCATTCGGGTTGTGCAACGCCCAACAACATTTCAAAGATGCATGACTTATTTTTCGATATGCTTGAGAAGCATATGGAAGTCTTCATGGACGATTTCTCTGTTTTTGGATCCTCATTTGATAACTGTCTAGCTAACCTTTCACTTGTTTTGTAGTGATGTCAAGAAAGCAATCTGATCCTAAACTGGGAAAAGTGCCATTTTATGGTACGAGAAGGCATTGTTCTTGGTCACAAGATTTCTCACAAGGGGATCGAAGTCGATCAAGCTAAAGTGGAGGTTATCTCAAAATTACCACCGCCTGTGAATGAGAAAGGTATTCGGAGTTTCTTAGGCCATGCGGGGTTCTACCGTAGGTTCATCAGAGATTTTTTGAAAATAGCCAAGCCATTGAAGACCTTGTTAGTTAAAGACCAGCCTTTTGTATTCAACAAAGAGTGTGCCGATGCTTTTGAGACACTAAAAAATAAACTGGTGTCGGCACCCATTGTGATAGCGCCAGATTGGTCTTTCCCCTTTGAGATCATGCGCGATGCGAGCGACATTGCGGTAGGGGCTGTTCTTGGACAGCGGAGAGAAAGGTTGCTTCATGTTATTTATTATGCTAGTCACGTGTTGAACCCTGCATAGATGAATTATGCAACTACCGAGAAGGAGTTGTTAGCGGTTGTTTATGCCTTTGATAAATTCAGGCAATATCTATTGGGTTCCAAAGTAATTGTGTACACTAACCATGCTGCTTTGAAATATCTTTTTGCTAAGCAGGAATCGAAGCCGAGACTCCTGAGGTGGATTTTACTCCTCCAAGAGTTCGATGTAGAAATTCGTGACAAGAAAGGGTGTGAGAACACCGTAGCTGATCACCTCTCTCGAATGTCACCTATTGAGGAGACTGAAGATCGGCGTCCAATAAAGGATGAGTTTGCTGATGAACACATCCTAGTTGTTATTGGAGTGCCTTGGTTTGCGGATTATGCAAACTACCTTGTTGTGTATAATACGGATGATTTTGATTCTAACCGTAAGAAAAAGTTTGTTCATGATTGCGGTTCTATCTATGGGACGACTTACACAAGAGAGGAGTGGACGGGTTGATACGACGATGTGCCGAGGAAGAACAAAGGGATGTGTTGAGAGCATGTCATGATTCCGAATACGGTGGACATTTTAGCGGTGACCGCACTGCATCTAAAGTTTTGCAATCAGGATTGTACTGGCCGACATTGTTCAAGGATGCCCAGGAGATGGTGAAGGAGTGTGATAAGTGTCAGCGGACCGGGAACATATCCAAAAGAAATCAAATGCCCCAGAATTTCATGCTAGAGGTCGAGTTATTCGATGTTTGGGGGATTGACTTCATGGGTCCATTTCCACCGTCATTCGGGAAGAACTACATCCTTGTTGCAGTGGATTATGTATCGAAATGGGTGGAAGCGGTAGCCTTACCAACCAATGATGCTAAGGTAGTAGTCAAGTTCTTGAGAGAACGCTTTTCGAGTTCGAGTACCGCGAGCATTGATAAGTGATGAAGGAACTCACTTCCTAAATCACCTCATGGAGAAACTCCTTCAAAGTACAATGTGAAGCACCGAGTAGCCACTCCTTACCATCCTCAAACGGTGGTCGTAGAAGTGTCTAATAGGCACTCAAGCATTCGAGAAGACGGTGAGTTCGTCGCGAAAAGACTGGGCGACAAAGTTAGATGATGCATTATGGGCTTACCGAACTGCTTTCAAAACACCTATCGGAATGTCACCGTACCAACTCGTCTATGGCAAAGCCTGTCATCTGCCTCTAGAGCTGGAACACAAGGCCTTTTGGGCAACCAAATTCTTGAACATGGACGTATCTCTAGCAGGAAATTCTAGGATTCTGCAACTGCATGAATTAGAAGAGTTTCGGAATTATGCGTATGAGAATGCCAAGGTTTACAAGGAACAGACCAAGAAATGGCACGATAGGAGAATCCAGAAAAAAGAGTTTTGGGAAGGACAGCTGGTCCTTCTGTATAATTCCCGCTTGAAGCTATTCCCAGGAAAATTGCGGTCCAAATGGTCCGGACCCTTTGTGGTTCATAAGGTGTTTCCGTATGGAGCGGTTGAGATTAAGAATCAAGCCAATGGAGACATTTTCAAAGTTAATGGGCAGAGACTTAAGCCTTATTTTCAAGGTCAAAAGGTTGGACATGTTGAGGTCATTCGTCTTACTCAGTAGGATGACGGACCGTCGAGCCATGCGACGATAAATGCAGCGCTACGTGGGAGGCAACCCACGATGTTATTTAATTTTTGTTTATTTATTTTGTAGGTCTGTAGTTGATGTGTCTCACTGATCAAGCTGGAAAGAGAGGTGTCGAATGGACAGGTTTGAAAAAGCAGCAAAATTCATGATTTGGTGTGTTTTCAGAGCCCTGACACGGCCACCCGTGTTGCCTGACACGGCCCGTGTCAGGGAGTGGTTTTGAACGTGTATTTCATGACATAACAGGGATGCAACACGGGTTCCCGTGTCGTGCCACACGGCCCGTGTTGTGGCTACTGAAGCTTTTTTTCTTTGTTTACTTTTCACAACATCATCCAGGGGTCTGACACGGGTGCCCGTGTCGTGCAACACGACCCGTGTCAGCAGGCAAAATTTACATTTTTTTGACTTGGGCCCACGAATTTTTATCCCTTTACCCACTTTTAACTCTATCATTTACCACATATTATTTTATTATTCTCATTAACCCTTCTTCTTCTACCTCTCTCTCACCCTCCAAGCCCTAGCCTACATTTTTACTCTTCCTTTAAGCTTCACTTTTTGCATTACCCACTCACTAAAACTCCTCATCCCTGTTGAGAAAGTTGATCATCTCATCTCCATTGTTATTCCTACGGTCTCCGTTTTGTCTAATCTCTCTGTCGAATTTTGTTGATTTGTGTTATTACAGGTTCTCACCATGCCTCCACGCAGAGATACTGGAAAGGCTGTCGCTGAATCCTCCCGCCCTAAGAAACGAGCTCATCGCATGGCGAATGCTCATGGTATTCTATTTGAGGATCCGGACCATCAACGCAAGTATGTACGATTGGTGAAACATAAGTTGATTCCAGCCAGGTACATTTGTAATGAAACTTTAGATAACTTAGGGCTGCGAATGGAGGTACATAGGATGTTTCATACTTTAGGCATGCTTGAATTTATGCAATTTGAAGCGCCGACATTTGAGCGCATAACCTTCGAATTTTTTGAGTTCTTTGGATTTTCAGCTTCGCCATAGGTGGACAGGCTCTGATGAGGAGTATTTTGGCACTCTCAAGTTTCATTTGTTTGATAATGACCATTCTCTATCGGTTGCGGAATTGGGGCGCATTCTTAAGCTCCCGAGCTTTGGCCCTGGGGCACCTCCCACCATTTTTGTTGCAAGCGACTTTTGGAAAGCAATTACAGGGAGCTCTGAATATGTCGCTAAGGGGGCCAAGGCTTCATGCATTCACAACCCTTGTTTCCGATATGCCCAAAAGGGGTTGGCCTACACCCTTCTGGGATAGTCGGGTTGGCCAAGAGAGCTCTACTTGCTCTATGACATGGCTAACAAGGAACTCATCAATATCGCTGCCTTTGCTGCCGATCACCTGAAGCGGGTAGCCAATGTCGCTACTGGTGACATTTCTGTTGGAGGGATGATCACTCAGATAGCTGACTACCTCGGCTATGGTCCACAATTGATGGAGGAACCCACAGTGGGAGGTAAGACTAAGATTGACTTAGCTACACTCACCACCCAAGGTATGATCAAAGTTTTTAATGATTATTATTCCCTTGTTACCCGTAATCACCATTTGTTAGCTTTACCTGCTCCTAATTTTATTTCTATTGACAAACAAGCTAGCGGTTGTGCAAGTCCTATGCAAGACGACAGAGAAACTTTTGATGCTTGTGCAGGTTCGGAAGGTGAAGCGGATAATCAACCTGGTGAGGACCCTATCCCGGAAGAGACTCCTATGCCGAATCCTGGTGACTCATCGACCGGTTCGTGGAGCATGACCAAAAACGAATGGGACTGGATGCACGATCAAATGTGCTATATCCGTAGTGAGCAGACAAGGCAAGGCAATGAGCAGAAAAGAGACAGGGAGGAGCAGCTCCGCCAAGGGAAGCTCATTGGGGAAATGCATGAGTGGATGCAACAGATGAGGTTGCACGGCCAACAGCCACCTCAGTGATCTCAGTGAGTCCCCTCCTGCACTCGTTCTTCAACCGTGAGGACACTGTTGAGTTCAGGTGTGGGGGGGTATTTATTGGTGGTTTATTTATGTGTTTTGCTTTGTTATTCTTGTTTTCTTTCATCTGTGTCAGTGTTCTTTTGAGTCAGTAGTTGTTTTAAGTTGCTTGTTTGGAAATATGTTGGAAATCCGTTGTGAAAACACCCCCGACTTGAACGGAAAAAGATTAATTAGTGCTGCGTATTTTTTGGCTTTTGCGAGTGAAGTGAGGAGAAAGTATATAGAGTTGAGTGAAAAGAAACCGGTTTGGGAAATTAGAAAAATCTTGATGTTGAGGTATAACACGAACACACTGAGTCTTCTGAGTAAGGAACGAGTCTAACGTGTAGATTTGTGCCATGGTACTTTGATCTGAGAAGTATGCCCCGAATAGTTTCTACTGACAGTCAGGCTTAATCTATACTAAGTGTGTGTGCAAGGTTGATCGAGAAAAATTGTTGAAAAAAAAAGCACCGAAAAATGAATAAAGACAATTAGACAATCGATCCTTCTAAGTTGGGTAACCCTCACCCGGTTATTCAGCCTAACGGCGGCGGTTGAACCTAAAGGTCGTCCCTAAAGGGACAAGAAAAAAAGGGGTGTAAAGAAAAATACATTTGATCAATCTTGTGCATACAACGAAAAATCATAAAAAGCCTTAAAAATGATTGTCCGAATGAAAAGGGCAGAAAATCGAAAAATAAGACCTAAGCCCAAAGCATAGTTAGAGAGGTTACCACAAAGGAGATTGAGGTCCGTGGTGCACTGCGGTTTAGTGTTCGTGTGATACCTTGATTGAGAGAGAAGTACCAGAAAGTACTCATCCGGTGACTTAGAACGAAAACTCACGTACAAGTATCATCGTTTCATCCGCAAGTTTTAAGCTATTGATTGGGTTATTAAGGTGCTATGCAAGCTTATTGCTTGAGGTCAAGCAAAAGTTCAAGTTCGGGGGAGTTTGATCAGTGATCTTTTGTCGTACATTCCAAGCAGGTTTTAGTGTCGTTTCTTATGTTTTCATGAGTTTTCTTAGTCTTTTAATTATGTTTCATCAGTATTTTCTGATTAGGATAAGCAAGTCATGTGTCCATGTTTTCATCATTTTTACCGTTGGTGCGTGTAATTTGGTTGTTGTTTCAAGATGTTTCAGGTTTCTGTCTAGTTGGCTATCCGACACCAATGCGAAGATGATCCAAATTCAGAGAAACGCATGAAAACGAAGATTTCAGAAGTGTGACACGGGTGCCCGTGTCGTGCAAAACGGCCCGTGTCGTGGCACCTGCAGGAGATAGAAAAATATGATTAACCAGCAACACAACACGGCCACCCGTGTTGTACAACACGGACCGTGTTGTGTCCCCTGAAGGTGGAGATTTTATTTGGTAATTCAGCAACCTGACACGGCCATCCGTGTCACACAACACGGCCCGTGTCAGGGCATCCGGGGGCAAAAATCTCTATTTTCGACATGCTGACTGGGACAAGTTTGAGGGCAGTATGGACATTTCTTTTAATATTTTAGAATACTGTTATATTAGAGGCTAGGGTTAGAGGACTTGGACACTTTGGAATTGGAGAATTAACGTATTGGAGAGAGCTTAGATTGGTGATTCAAGGAGAAGAAGGATCGATGAAGAGCGGAAGCAATCGACGATCCAACCTATCCAAATCCTATTGTAATGACTTTTCTTCTTGATTCTATTTTCATTAGTATTATGAACACGAGTAGCTAAACCTCCCAATGTCAGGGAGGTGTCCCTGATTTGCTTTGTAATGACTAATTGATGTTTCGTAATATGAGTTTTATGTTTAAACCTTATTCTTTATTGTGTGCAACATTTTTAATGCTTAATCTGCTTGGAAGAAATGATTATTGATCGTAATTAGGGTTGGCCTGATCAGCAATCCTAATCCTGTTGCATCACTTTTATCATAGTCGATATTCCTAAGGAATTAGAATACCTTCTGAATACCTGTTTTTATGTCAGAACTAGTGCTTGATATTCTCTCTTGGCATCTGAGGAATTAGGGCAAAGAGAGAATACCAAAGGTTTTTCTTAAAAGGAATTGCGGAAAAATAACTTTAGGCATAGGGAAAGAAAAGGTGAAACATAGCTTTTTAAAATAACGAAACAAATTGGTCATTGTATCGCGATTCATACACCGCCCGGGCATTATTCTCATCGTCATATATAATCTTCTCGCAAATTTAGTTTTCGTATAATTGTAGCTCGAAACAAACAATCAACCATTGCTTTTGTTCAATTGATATTCATTCGAACAAACTTAATTCACTGTGCAGTCCTCAAGAGATCGACTTTGGGGTTTTTCCCATTATTACTACATCGATAAAATAGTACACTTGTTGTTTTACCGATCAGATGGCATCGTTGTTTGTAGAGATAGGTGAAAAGTGGAACGCGGTGATACAATCCAAACAAGTGTCGAGTGAAAGCTGCATGAAATTTATTAAGGCCGAAAGTGCCAAAGCTAGCACTCATCATGTTACAAGATTCGACCGACATAACCATAACTTCATTGTCAAAGAGACAATCGACCACAATGAGGGTTTGCCTAGACAAGAGTACAAGGTTAAACTACCATCTTGTTGGTGCGACTGTGGAAAGTTTCAGGTCTTTCGAATGCCCTACTCATGTCATTGCAGCATGTGCACATGTTCATCAAGATGCACTAGCACTTCTTTCTCCCATTTACAAGTCTGAGACCTTGCTCAACGTATACAACAATGCCTTCGAACCAGTAGCAAAACCAGATTATTGGCCTGCGTACGAATGGGGAAGTAGTTTGGCATAACAGTCAAATGTGGAGAAACAAAAAGGGTCGTCCCAAGAGCAAACGTATAACAACTGAAATGGACGACGTTGACAAACTAGAAAGAAAGTGCGGTCTATGTCGTCAACCCGAACACAATTGAAAAAATTGTCCCCAACGTGCTACAAGCTCAACATCCTGAAATTTGTATTTAATTTATCTGCACTTTTTAATATTGTAACAAACCTTCTTCTTTCCATTAATAGCATTTCTTACAAACACCAATACGCAGACAACAAAATAAAAAACTACACAATTAAAACAACAACATGAAAATGTAGCATCAACAATACAAAAAATTATTTAAGACACTACAACTGTCAAAACAATTTCATCAGAACCATACATCATCGCAATAACGTCAACGTCTGTTTTGACTTCCTTCAACCAAATTCGAGGTTGTCCAGTTGTGAAGTTCATGGTTGTTCTCTTCCTTTGGATCCTTCTAATTTCTCACCAACTTCTATTTCTCCCTCTAACCAACGCATCAACTCTTTTTTCAGTTTGGTCATGGTAAATATGTGCCAAAATTTCATTTTCATTGGAGGTTTGGAGACCGAGGAAATAACGTATCCATCTCTAGTATGGATGTATAGAGATGTCATGAAAGAAAAATAAGAGAGAATATGAGATGAGAAGTTGAAAAAATGGGAAGAATGAAGGAGACATGGGTCTTGTATTTATAAAAAACACAAATACATGGAGGAGCCATCTGAAATGGCTCATACATGTAACAGGCATAAGGGAGGCTCCACCTGGGATGGCTTTTACAAGAGGAGGCGCCAAGTGGGGTGGCGCCTATATACATTTTTTTTAATGTAGGAGCCATCTCATATGGGGCCTAAGTGTTTTTCAGTCCTGAAAGTTGGTTATTTGCGTAAAAAAATTTTAAAGTTGGTTATTGCGGAAAAAAATTCACCATTAACACTTAATAATAAAATAATAAAAATAGATCGCAATTAGTTAATGTATTTAGGATTAATATTTTGAGTTATAAAATTAAATATTCTTTTAGTGTATATAAATTTACACCTATTTTTAAGTTTAACGGGAGTAATAAAAATTTGATTATGATAATATTTTTACCCGTTTTAAAAAATCGGGTGTATATTATCACGTCATAATAATTAAAATGACATTTTATTTACAAAATTGTCACCGCATTTCTTATTTACACTCATTTTTAAGATATCGGGTGTAAATTTTGAAATTATATTGTTCTTTTAATATTAGTGGAGAATCTTTAACCCCTTTCCTTTTTCCTTTTACTTTTTCTCCATTGACGTCAGATTGAAATCTTGAGATGGTTTATGCAAAACCTCTCTAGATTGTTGTAATGTGATCCTATTTCATGCTCTGTTTATTGCTTGAAATTATGTGAATCTATTATGTTAATTCATATTTGTAATGTTCATATGAATATGTGATTATTTGATGAAAAATTATGAGGAATAATAAAAGATTTGATGTTACATGTATGCAATCTTTGTATTTTGAATGGGATTAATGTTTAGGCTTCGTGTGTGATAATTTGCTGTGAGTAGGGCTGCTTTGGACTAGTTCACATACATGAAAACCAAAGGTTTTGATTTTGGTGTGATCCAAATTCGACTACAAGGTGTCTGTATTTAAATAAAATGTTTGAGACTAGGTTCAGGACCCCTAGTCTAAGTTGTATTTGATATGCTTGGGTTATGGACCCCTAGTCAAAGCTGTATTTAAATACCCTCAGTCTATATTCAAATTCAGATGTTTAAATGTGAAATTTTGGGTTCTAGATGAGCTGTATTCGAATACAGCTAGTCCGTATTTGAATACCTGATTGAGAAATTTTAATACTAAATTGAGTTCCATAACCTCATTAGAGACGTGGCCAGGTGCGTTGGAAAGCTAATTTAAGAACTATCCCATGGATAATGTTTTAAGAGGCTTATGTGCATGAATGAAGATGTAAATACTGATATGTTTAGGTTCAGGAGAACTATTGATGTTTCCTTACATCACCAATTATATGATGATGAGGTGTTTAGGTTCGAAAGAACAAGTATTGTGTAGGACTTACGTCTAGTGACGATGATTGGAGTTAGAGAATTGTAGATGTATATTTGCATTATTTTTAGCATTCATGCATCATGTATTTTGAAGTTAGGTAAGACTTAGGTCTAGTGATGAGTAGGACTTCAGTCCAAGTGACAAGTAAATACTTGTGGTGCAGATACTAAGGTAGATATTGAGGAACATTAGTTATTGATTTTGAAGGATGGCATAGTCGGCCTATTTGGTGCTTTTATTTTACGTGATGTTGCCATACATTTTTCGGTTGTTAGTTTCTATTATGTTAGTCTGAGAGTGTAACACTAGGTTGAGAATACCTTATTTGTTTCCATAAGTTATTTAATTGAAAGTTTTATGATACAAATGAAGTTGATTTCTATTTGTGAGATAATTTGAAGATGTTTGTTGAGATAAAGCACCCTTTCATTTTTTTAAATATTTTATGAATGTTTTACAAATCATGTGTTCAGGGTTTAGAGTGTTACCCATATTATCTAAATAATTTTCTTCATATGAGAGACGCACATATTTTATGAAACAAGGGGGTAAATCAAATAAGTTTAAACACACATGATTCAAATCAAAATCAACAATTATGAATCAAAACTTTTTAAACATTTTGATTTGAAATAGGTTTTGCACATGATTCAAATCAAGATATTTTCTTGTCACCTCTACTCAATATGATTCAAATCAAATTTTGCACATGATACAAACCACAAAGTTTTTTTAGCATTTTCCATAAGGTTATGTTGCGGTTGATTCGAATCAGATTTTGTACATGATTCCAATCACGGGGTCTTTGACTCAAATCATGCTTTGCACTTGATTCGAATCAAGCGTGAAATGGGTCAAATATATGATTTCTTTTTATTTTACTCACTTGCTCATTTGACTCAAATTATATATTGTTCTTGATTCGATAGTAAACAACTTTTACCATTTATTTGGGGCTTAATCTCAAGCACATATAAAATATCTTGTCAACATTTTTCAAGTAGTGAATGTCATAATCATTTTATGAAATCAACTCTCTTATTTTGAAAATTTTCAAAACCCTTGCATTCAATTTTTTTTCATCTTCATCCTCAATTTTGTTTTTAGATCTTGATAATGAGAGATATGTGGTTGATTGAGGGAGATATTGTCTTGAAACTAAGCATTCATGAAGATTGGGTAATGATTTTTCAGGTCCTTGCAAGATTGATGAGTTGTCATTGATTAATGCCAAATTTCAATGTGATAAGAAATTGGTTCTTCTCTCTATATTGCCTTAGTAATGATTGTGTGGAAGACTGCAAATAAGGAAAAGTTCTCCTCACATTTTCAGACAATTTTCCGCTCAGAGAATCGCTTGGATCAAAGGGTTGATTAATACAAACAAGGGAACCACTACAAATAACGCATTTCATGACAAAAATTTCACATCATCTAGAAAAAAATGAGGTATTAGTCTAGGCGTGCCATGTTTTATATATTTTTAATTATAAAAATAATAATTTACTTTGGTTTCTAATATATACGACGAGTAAAACTAATATGGACTCGCTTCGGGTCTAAACTTTTGCAGTTTATGTTTTATATTGATTATAATTGTACACTAAAACAAATAACCCTTCAGTTTTCGATATAATCAAGGGATCAACTAAAAAACTTTAACTATAAAAGAAAAAATATTTTATCATTATCCTTAATTATTTGTAGCCGCCCAAAACACGCAAGCATCATTCTTTGGGAAGGATTGCAAGACTGAAAAAAACCCTCAATCTTCTTATAAAACAAAAGATTTTTTTCTTCCCTTGCAATCTATATCAAATAATGGTGTTGGTGTTGGTGTTGTTTTTCTATTTTTGTTCATTTGATAGATTGCAAGTACAGAAAAATCATTCTTGATTCAAGGGGGTAATGAAGGAAGCTCCATTCTCTTTAAAAATTTATACAATGAAATGAAGGGAGCTTAACTAAACGTATGATGGATATTAGAAAAGAAAATCATTAAAAAGAACAAAGATTTGAATTAAACAATTTATTTAAATATTTTGTGTAAACAACGTAAATTAAAAAATACTTTTCACCTCGATTTAACAAAAAAATGAGGTGATAGTTATAATCAGAAGATTTTATACCTCAGTTTTATAATAAATCTGAGGGGTAAAGTTATCAAATTTTAATATAAATACATTTGCTAAACATATTTTACCCTAATTCTAACTAATACATAGTCACACTTGATATTTACCACTGTCCATTGTCATGAAAACTTTTGATGTAGATTATATGAGATGGATTCCAAGTGCGAAAATAAAATAACTTATCCGAAATCGAATAAGTTATGGAGTGCTTTTTGGATATGCAACAGAAAGGTATGTATCAATATTTGGATTCTACCAAAGATCTGTTATTGAAAACACTTTCTCTTTTGATTTTGTCTTCCAAATTCAGGTACACTACCAAATTCCTTCTCTAGAGCATTTAATTTCATACTTTACAAATAATGATGATTGATGATTGCATGTGGTTTACTACTAATTTGCAGAACATGGCTGAATAAAGGATATGCTTTTGTTAATTTCACTAAGCCTAAGTCAGAAGTAGAAATTTGTTGTAATATTATGTTTTAATATTCTTTGTACACAATATAACTTTAAAAAAATAAAAATATCTTGCACATTGGTGTTCCTAAAATTAGAGGGGGTATTTTAGCGTTAAAATTAAGAATTATAAACGCTCTAAACACTACCATCAGTGATCAGCGTGAAACATATGTTAACTTTCATTATAAAAGCATTATGAATATAAAAATTGACAATGTAGCATTTGAAACTATCCTCCACTTTAAGACATGCAAGAGTCTTTGTCATGAAGGATTCTCTATGACTGGTTAGAAGACCAGAAAATCATCTGCGTTTAAGGTTTGTGTACTTAAATATTTATTGATCTAACCTTTTTTTGTTGATATCAAAGACAAATGCAATGTAAAGACGTAGAAAATATATTGTTTCCCATCATTTGATCTTCCCATGATATGAAGGATTTGAAGATCCAACATATGATCTTCATGGACAATTTAATTTTTATTTTGATATTCTATGTACACAATGTAACCAGTTTAATATTCTGGGTAAACATTGTATTTTCTAAATAAATTGTTTTATTAGTTTTCTGTGTAAGCAATGTAACGAGGTTAATTTTAAAAAATACCAATAATTTATCCCTCAATTTTATCGATAAACTGAGATATATGAGACTTTATTATTGTATATATAATAAAAGTGCAACTGGTGGGGTTGGAACTCATGGTCAATTACAATACCCCTCGGTGTTTTCAAAACCAATGTGTTAAGTCCATACTTTTATAAAGATTTTCTTTATGTCGCTTCTGAGACCTAAGTAAAAAAAAATTCAGGTCTGACGTTACAATTTTGTTTTTTTGTAGTAGTGAGGTTTAGAGAAGAATTGGTGATATTGGAAGATTTAGAAGTATTAATCGAATAAAAATTGCACTGGAGAATTTGGCGCGAAGTAGTATCCAAGTTAAGATTGGAAAACGGTTTAGCAGTATAAAATGGTTATGTGCCACCTTAGGTTGCTCCTAAAACTTTAATTAAGTATGAAAATTTAAAAAATATTTGAGTCTATTATTGTAAGATGCTAATAGATTTTGTTTTTTCTTTAAGTTATTAGTTTCCAATCAGCGTCCATTTAAGCAGACAATAATATTAAAGTCTTATTAAAAATTTAAAGCTAAATTAATAAATTCATTAGTGTGCGCTTAAAAAGATTTCATTAATAACTCCAAGTTACTGATAAGTGCCAAAATGTAGTTATGTTGTATATATGCTTTGTGGCACTTATCGGTTCTTTTGTTGATATTCTTCGAATAAATCCCCCGTTTTTGGTATAAATGTGTACATAATAGAATACTTGAGTTTTTGTGTAAATATTGTATCATTTGATAGTTTTTCATCTCTTCTATAGGTATTTATTCATAATTGGAGCATTGAGTAATAAAGTGTCGAAGACACGGCTTCAAACACCCGATTTGAGCAACCCATCAATGAATAAGGCTCAAAGTCAAAGAATAAAAATAATCAATTTGGTTTATATTTTGTCATGGTTATATAGGAAATTGAATAAGCTTTCCAACGCTTCAAACCGGGTGCAATTCTGAGTTACGTTTCTCAAGTTATGGCCGAAACAGCTTTGGTGTTTCAACTTACTGTTGGCTGTCGTCCCATGGTCGCCGGGCGACGCAGAGGCGACTAGTAGCGTGAAAAAATGCATTTTTGAGCGCCATGCGAAGCTTTTTGGTCGTCGAGCGAAACTGCATAGACAAAAATGCATATTTAGGCGAAAAACACATTTTTAGGTTATGTTTTGGGTATTTTTGAACCCCAATCCATCATACGTAATTTTTTGGCTTAGAGAGCTTAGAAGACAACATCGGAGCTTGCATTTAGATGATCTGGAGTCGAATCTATCTTCAATTGGTGTTGACAAACCAAGAAATGTTTGGTTCCTCTTCTTCTCTTCTCTTTGTAATCTCTTTTGTTGGGTTTTGTATGTATATTTACTCTGTACTCATGTATATTTGTCGCCCTTGGCGTTGTATAAAATATGCTTTATGAATCTGTATTGGTAGTTATCTTAGGTTTTTACTCTATGTTAGGGATTTGAGCTTGCTAGAGATAGACTGCTTAGATTCTTACCTAGGATGATTATTTGTTAGTTTCTGAATGCTAGAAATAGGTTTAGAGTTGACATTCACCATAGAGTATCTGATCTTAATGCCTCTGCATCGGTGAAGTATGTTAGAGATGGGTATGGAGGTGACGTAGTTGACTTCTGGTTGTCGAGGTATGCCAAAAATGGATATCCAGGTGATTTGGGAGAATTATCAATTTGGGTTAGAAATAACTTAGATTGTGAGAGATATGTGATGACACAGACGAGTATCGCAGGCTGAGTATAATTGAACGGTAGATTTAAGCCTGTGACGGGTAGTGTGCACTCATTCCGGACAAGCTGTCTATCCTTTATACTTTTTGTTCATTTACTTTTTGTCTTTTATTTTCAACTCATTTAATCCCAAACTCATTAACGGTAGAATTATCAAACGACGAATCAATAACCAATCTCCGTGGATACGATACGATATAACCTAACCGATATATATCACCCGGTAAAAATAATACCAACTCATTGCTTGCTCTCTTTACCGCTTCAACATTTATACTAAGTGTAATTGAGTTAATCATTATAAGATAATTTGGATGAAAATATATATAGTGGTGCATGATGCATGGCTTAGCTATATAATGCATGAGTTACATTATGTTGCTTGCATTAACGAGTATTGATTCTCAACTTACATTATGTTAAAGTATTACAAGAAATGGTAAACTTCAACTTCTTGCTAGTCAAGAATCTTGCTAGTTAAGAATCACGATGCTAGCCTAGAACCTTGGGTGAGATTTGAAAGTCAAAAGTGTTACTTATGCTTTAAATTGTATTACATTATGCATGAATCCATGCATGCTGGTACTCTTAATACTCTCCCGCAAGTTCAAGGTGGGAAGAACGTGTTAATCTTGAGTTTGGTTCGAAGATCAATCAAGGTAGTAGTCCCAACAGGTTTAGTGAGTGTATTGGCTAGTTGCTAGGAGCTAGGAAGATGATTAATCTTCATCATCTTTGCTATGGTACACTGACAAATAAAATATATATCTAGCTCGAGAAGCTTTGTGAGGACATGGAGAATAGGATTATGGGATACTAACACTACACCCAAGTTATCAAATTAAAGAGTAGGATGATAGAAAAAACTCACATTTTCTTAAGCAATGATTCCAACCAAAGAAGATCTGAAGTCATGTGAACAAGTGCACGATACTCGACTTCAGTGCTCGAGCGAGTCACAAGCGGTTGCTTTTTTTATTAGGATATCAAGTAACAAGGTATTTGTTTGTGCTGTATTATTTGTATCTCGGATTGAATATCAGACACATATTTTCGTAATCCTAAAAAATTTGTTTAGAATTTGTAAGAGTCTCAAAGTTAGTGTTTGAGTAAAGAAGTCCCAGGCTGAGTGTTTGAGAAAAGAAGTCTCTTTTCAAGTGTTATTGAGCAATGAAGTTCTAAAATGTAAGTTTAGACAAGGAAGTGTCTTTCTGGTTAGATTTAGCAAGGAAGTCCTGAACTATAGGTTTAGACAATGAAGTCTCTTTCTGGTTAGATTGAGAAAAGAAGACCTAAACAATTGTGATTAGGTAAGAAGTCTATTTTTCGTGATATTGAGTAGGAAGTATTGGACTGATGTGTCTAAGAAATTTGTAATCATGAAGCTGTTGCATGGAAATGGAATTGGACTAATCTAATTATAGAAGAACCACGATAATCTTTATGTGTGATTTACTTCTTACTTCTGCAGTTTAAACAATTTCGTTGCTACACACTCTAGCTTAGAATACGAACTTGGTCAGATTCAGAAGATGTTGTTTTAAAAATGCATAAGTTATCAGATACACAATTAAACCCCCTTCTTTAGATTTTATTCACATTCACTAATATCCTAAATTAACTCCCCGTCTTCCCACCATCATATCTCACTAACCTTTTTCTTAAGCTGCAAGGAAATGGAGAAAAGTGTTGAAGTTAAAGTCTTTACTTGACTTTCATTCGACAACCACCGTGTTGAATTCAAAGAGATGACTTGATCTTAAAGAGAATCTTGCAAAAGATATCTTGACACAATTTGACTGAACCTTGAATATTGTTTTGATGAGACTTGAGATAAGTCTTAATAATAAACTTCATCATCAGGAAAACTAGTTGATTAAAGATCTTTGTCGACTTCACCAAACATCTCTTGACATAAGAGAATGTCTTTACAGTTAGGCACCTATAATTTGATCTCAAAACATATTGAATTCATAAAAAACTTGTCAATCAACTTCCACTTGATAAAAAATGTCTCAAGCACCATAACTTGAGAAAACACATCTAGCACCATCCTTTAACATTAATATTGATGAAGAATCCTGTTTAGAGCGTTGTCAACATCAAAATAAAGTCAATGTATTGTTGCAGTCTTCATACCTATAAGAACATAAATTCAAAACCACTACTCTTAGGTTTACCAACCCCAAAAAATCCAACAAATCTAGGAGCCCGCTCCCACCCAACCTCAAAAGAACCTTCTTTTAATCCAAATAAAGTTCTTCCAAAATTTCACATATTTTTTTTAAAAAAAAAAAGAAGAAGAAAATAGGAATAACATTAAATATAGAGTTAAGAAGGATCACAAAGCCACCAAGAATAACATACATATGTTTCCGTGAGTGGAGCTTTTTGGACATTTAATTAACAATAGGGTCCCAAGTGGATTCTACATAAGAGTTCACTCCTATAGGTAACCTTATATAGCTAAATGTGAGAGACTCGAGCTTACAATTGAGAAAAGCATTAGTCAAATCCATAACTAGTTAATTAATGTTGACCTTACCTGGCTAAGGATAAATTAACCCAAAGGCCTGAAGCCAAATAAAAGCCCCTAATAATAGGATTGAAACTCTACAAACAGATCAACCAAGATTAAAGCATCATCCACATATTGAAGATGAGAGACCAAAAACTCAGAGGATCCCACTCTAAAGCCAGAGAATAACTCCAACTCAATTACCTTGTTGAATAACCCATTAGCCCATCATCCACAAGAAGGTATCAAAAAGGAGCTAAAGAATCATCCTATTTCAAATCTCTTTGAATACTAATCTATTGGATCTGACATCCATTTACCAACACTACGAGATTAGCCGTAAACACACAAGCTTCCATCAATGACCTCTGATTCTAATTAAATGAAAATCAAATAAGCATTTAATATCCATATAACTCAAATTAATTGAATTACACGATTTTTCAAAAATCTATCTTAAAAATGAGACAAACATTTTAGATCTCTTATCCAGATCAACCGTCACTAAAATCGTCGTTAATTCAATAGAAAATTGTCGCTAAAACCGTCACTAGTTTAGTTGCCAAGTTGTAAAAACTGCCACTAATTTGGTCGTTAAGTTGTATAAACCATCACTAAATTACAGGAGACATAAAAAATGTGTATAAAGATTTTTAGGAGGAGCGTTCCTTGTAAGAAAATTTTTTAGGAACTAAAAGTAAAATATAAAAAATAAAACTATCAATATCAACCCTGAGGTTTAACAATTGCTTAAGAATTATGAATTCCATATAAATAACATATCACTGATGAATGTTTTTTATGATTAATATTTTAGAATTCCTGTCGCACCCCAAAATTTACCCTCCTTATCATATTTTCTTGGAACATATTCATGCTTAGTTCATTGTTTCAACCGGAATTAACTCAAACTTTGGTTCAAAATGCATTCGAATATTGCGTGACGGAAAATTCGAGTTCATTCGAAACTTTGTGAAGTTGAAAGAATTTATTTCGCGTTAATCTGAATTTACCAAATGCAAAAGTGGTTCGAGAGATTTAAGGCGAATAATTTGCTCGGGATGCAAGTTTGGACTCAAGGAGGAATAACACAAGATAGATTTGTCGAATTTTTAACATCTTGATAGCAACTCGAATGTTCCAGATTAAATTCGGATTCTAAGTCTTAAATTATTGTATCAACAATGACGAATTGAATTTTAAACACTATCCAAATGCAAGTTTCACATCATTTCAAATATTCAAGAATAACTTCATTCTGGTTCGTTTAGAATTTCGAAACGGGGTTGGAATAATGCCACTTGTTCTATGGAAGTTTATTGTAAAAGAAATTTGTTCTTACAAATACCATGGCGAGAGATTTGAAGTGCAAAGGGAAAGTTTGATTATTCATTTCGAATTAATCCAATGTGGCGAGTTGTGTAAAGTAAGACATTTTCACGTGTCATTTCAAATTCTATTCAAATTTCAAAAGAACAATTCAAGATTGTTACAAGCAATAATAGAATTACTCAATATCTATTCAAACTCAAATGGTTTACATTGGTATCCATTCCGAACTACAAGATTTGTTACAAGTTCATAGTGTTTCATCTCAAATTCATAAGTCCTAAACTATTATCGACATTGGTAGTTTGAACTTTGAATTTCATTCATTCAAGTCTTATGTTGAAGATTACAAGAAGAGAATTGCTATAAGTTTGCCTTTAGTTTGCAATGTTCTACAAAAAGCAATCCTAAATATTACAATTCTAAAATCTACAAGTTGCTAAAGTTCCCTAAACTGATGCTACGATCTCCGGTTGTTTCGAACATGTTGTCGTCCTCCGAAGCTTTTCTTCATGAATAGTCATTCCTCTTCATCTCCGTGCCGTGTCGTCCACCATTCCTTGCCACATGAAACAAGAAAAGGAAAGTGTAGTTAGAAGCATAAACATAATCGAAACACACGAAAAAGTAAGAAATTATCAAAAGGAATTATTTGAGGGATTCATCATTAGGCGTTGGCGGGAATCAGGTTTTAAACGTTAGGCCTCAGAATCTTGTAAAAAGATTAATCATCGGCAAAAGTACTTGTTTGCAAAACACGAGACCAATCGGTTCACAAACAAGCGTATAGCAGGCAACGTTTTATGAGGCAACCAGCATTCCGGGCAGCATACAATAGCGACAGTAAAATTCCGGGCAGCACACATCAAGGCAACAGTTTTAACATCCCAAAGGGAGCAAGCATAAATCCGTTCACAATTTAATATCTCAGGCAGCATATCGGTTCACAAGATTAATATTCCGGGAAGCGAGCAAGTTTTATATCAGTTCACAGTTTAATATCTAAGACATAACAGGGACAATTGAGAAAAATCAGAGAAAAAGAAGATAACAGGGACAATTGAGAGAGTAAGAAAGAAAAGAAGCAAAAGCATAGCAGCCTACACTATAAGCCTCAAAAGTCAGCCCAAAGGTGCAAGAAATCATCACAAAAAGCAAAACTACCAGCAAGTACACTAGACCACATATAGACTTAGGCAGTTGAGAAAGAGTAAGCCTCAAAAGTCAAAAGTTGACAAGCAATCATCACAGCCAGCTTTGAGCCCAACAATTGAAGCCACAAACACTCAATGCATTGCAGAGCAGAGCAGTTTAAGAAAAGTCAAAAAGTAGAACAGAATTTTCATCATGATAAGCAACTGAGACAGATGGGAAGGGACAGACTAAGATCAGGCAGAATCTGTTCAAGTTGAGAGAGAGTTTCAGATAAAGAGGATATAACAAACACCAAAAAAGATAAGAGAAAAGAGAGTTCATGTTTACAAGAGAGTTCACAAGTTCAGAAAAAAAAACACCAAAAAGAACCCACAAGTGCAGTATCAGTTCTTATCATTCAAGACAACACTAAAAAATCCCAGAATCAAACAACCGAAATACCAAACGTGAACAACGAAAACAGAGCAAACACATAGCAAGCCATTCATCATGTTCCTAACCTAAGTGCCTTCAGACATTCTCTTTCAGAAATTAGGTTCTGACAACGAGAAAGAAGAAGGTTCAGGAAAGGTAATACCAGGATTCTTGAAGAGGTTGCGATCTGCATCGCCTTCCTTCTTTCTTTTCCATTTTCGCCCAAATCAACAATCTGTGTCAAACAATCAAACCAACAATCAGAAAACAGAATCGAAATCAAACATTCGAAAATCGTAATCAGAAATCGGTGCATGCAGAGAGTTTGAGAGAGGGTCGCGATCGCGAAATCGCGATGAGTGAGAGGGAGAAGACAGATCGCGGTCGCGCTGGCGAGAGAGGAACGGAGTTCCGGTGAGACAGCGAGCCGCGACGGCGGAGTTCCGGTGAATCGAGAGCGGCGAGGGTTCGAGAGGAAACGGCGAGGGAGAGAAGTGAGAAACCCAGAACGCGATATAGAGGGAAGTGAGGAATCGTATTGGGAGAGTGGAATGTTAATTTCACTATTTTCTTCTTTTTCTTAAATAAAAAAAATAATATTAATAACATATAAACAATTTATTTTCTTTTCTTTTTTTCTAAATTTCTTTTCTTTTTCCATAAAATCTGGTGGTGACAAGTGTCACCACCTTGTTTTTTAGAAAAAAATCTATTTGTGTTTATTTTATTTTCATGATTTTATTACTCTTGAATAATTTTAACACAAATGTTAGTATTAGACTAGTGTACACATATGGGGTGATTTTGCCATTATTTTGGAATCGTTGGAGTATTTTGAGATTGGAAGCATTGCACTCGATTCGCTAGCCCGTGGAGGTATTGTTGACCGACCAAAGTTCAGATGGTTTTCTTATCATACTCCGTCCAGAAACACGGCATTCCAGGCTATTTCTGAACTTTCTATTTCAATTAATTTATTTCGTAAATAATATTCTTGTTGCGATGTAATAAATAATTGTTGGATCTGATAGTTTTTGTTTGATGATTTATCGATTAAACTATTAGCCGATTTTTCATCAAACAGAAAAAATCATCTCTAATAATTATTTAAATTTCCGATTGTATTGTATGGTATTTTTGTCTGTTTACTTATTCATTCAGCAATTATTCACCATTGTACACTGTGCACACAACGGAAATTAAAATCAATTCGACTTCATCCTGATTGGCTCATACGCCGATTTCTTAAAGGGTCTCATGGTTGGGGATGGGCATGGCCACCTCACGAGATTGGTTAAAGCCCTTGTTGCTTTAATCGATCATAACCCGAAAACAACATTGGTCTATATACCAATCACCATGCACCAGGGTCTCATGGTTGGGGATAGGAGCACCTATCCTCACGAGGTTAATTAAGTCCACATACTTGATTAATCATAACCCGCTTCCATTCCATCTCAGCACGCGTATCAGAATACCTTCGCAAATAAATTTCAAACCTCGATCCAATGTCGGGTGCATTTTCAAAATTCTTTTATAAGAAAACTCAAGTGTTTAAACTGTTGGATGCTAGACTAATTGTCTAAACACTTGCAAAAAAATGAACATCTAATCTTTAAGTCGTTGGATGTTAGACCAACTACTTAAAGATTCTTAATAACGTGAACCTTGTTTCACTTCACTCTTTCATAAGAAAAAACTTTTGGGATGATAGACGACTCGTTGAGCATTGAGCTCATCTTGTTTCTAGTATTTGAATCGTAGGATGCTAGTCCTATTGTTCGGTACTTTTCATCCATAAGTCGACACTTACATAAAACCAAAAATCGTAGGATGCTAGTCCTATTGTTTCTCCTCCATTTCGCATTCCCCCCGCGTATCAAACTTCAAAACACTTTCATAATTAATTTACAAATCTCGATCCAATGTCGAGTGCATTTTCAAAACTCTTTCACAATAAAAACCCAAGTATTTAAATCGTTGGATGCTAGACTAATTGTTTAAATACTTGTGCAAAATGAACTTCTAATCTTTAAACCGTTGGATGCTAGTCCAATTGTTTAAAGGCTCCTAATAACGTGAACCCTGTTTCACTTCACCCTTTCATAAGGAAAAACTTTTTGGACGATAGACGACTCGTTGAGCATTGAGCTCATCTTGTTTCTAGTATTTGAATCATAGGATGCTAGTCCTATTGTTCGGTACTTTTCATCCACATAAAAAACAATTCAACTCATTCAAAATTCTTTTATCGCTCATACGCGATCGTTAAACTCTTTTCCGATAAAGAGTGTGCAATAGTCGTTTCAAATACGAGCGAGGACTTAAGCTTTTCAAACAAACAAAACAAGTCCTAGCTCAAAGCATTTGGAACGTCTAAATGCACGATTTTTCAGATAAAATCAATACAACCAATTAAAGCCTTTTTAAGAGGAACTACAGAGTTTTGACTTTCCCATTGCACGAGGGAATATGTAGGCACACGGTTCTGAGACCGTGCCAAACTCAAAATAATAAGAAACAAATTCTGTTTTCTTTTTAGCATCCATAACTTTGTAAACACACACACAAACGCGTAGAATTAAATGGGTCCCATCGAGTACGATGGATGTAAGGGGTGCTAATACCTTCCCCTTACATAACCGACTCCCGATCCCACTTTTTGGTCACGTAGACCGCCTTATCCGCATGCTTGGGGTTTTATCTATATTTCCCCGTTCTTTTTAGAACGAATAAAATTAGGTGGCGATTTCACAGTTTTCGAGAATTTAAAAGATTTTTGAAAATCGAGTCGCTTCAGTTGGCGACTTCACTGGGGATGACTTTTTAAAAGTTATTTTTGACTAAGCGAGTCAACCCTAATTTAATTCTTCGCTTGTGTGTTTACTATTCATTGCCTATTATTTCTTATATATCTTGTGATGTATTTTGATATTGGGGCATTGTTTGGTTATGGTTCATAGATAAGCCCAATACCCAGGCTTCTAGGAAACATAAGTTTAGAGTGGTTGAGTAGCTTAGGTCCATTGGACATCCGTGTTCCTTGGATCGACGTGAAGACCACAACTTAGAGTTGGTCTTTTTAAGGGAGTTATTGCATCGTACGATAGTGCGGGGTGATAATTCTTGGACAAAGGGCCTATAACTCTAAGTATTAGGATGTCCAAAACTGAAACCGACCGCTCAAAGGATTTTTGAGTATCCCTTTAAGAGCCGTTTCTTGGAGTATACTTTTGAAAATACTATCGTCATGACGATTATATTTTTAAAAAGGGGATCTGAGTCTCCGAGAAGCATTTAGCACAAAACACTAGAACCAACCTTGTTTGGGGAATTGTGGGTAGACGTCGAAACCATGTCCGACCGTCCTTTTAAACCCTTGTGCTATTTAACTTTACATGTGATTTTGCGCATAACATCAATATGTATCGCATCATATGGCATTCTTACATGCGTCACCACCATATTGCATTCTTACATGCATCACCATTATATGGCATTCTTACATGCGCTATCATCATTGCATTCTTACATGCACTACCATCATCGCATTCTTACATGCGTTACTACTATATTACATCGCATTCTTACATGCGTTACCATTATATTACATTTGCATTCTTACATGCACTACCATCATCGCATTCTTACATGCGTTACTACTATATTACATCGCATTCTTACATGCGTTACCATTATATTACATTTGCATTCTTACATGCATTACCATCACATCGCATTCTTACATGCATCCCCATCATATGGCATTCTTATCGTCATGTCGCATTCTTACATGCGTTACCATTACATTATATTACATTCTTTAATGCATGCATTTCATCTTCATCAAAAAAAGCTCATTTCATTTCTTCTGTCCAGAAATATCAAACTGTCTACTCGACGCACGTTCAGAACTCCAGGGATGTCTCAGAGGACTATAGACGAGCTTCAGCGTGGTCAGGAACTATTGAAGGCAGAAGTTAAGCACTTGAAAAGTCAGATGAATCTGGTCATAGATCTCTTGCAAGTTGTGTTGAAAAGAGAATGCAACACCACACCAATCTCCGCAAGTTTGGTTGCTGCTCTATCATCTGATGTCTCCATGAGTCAAGGACATCCGCATGTGGCGAACTCTCCAGTTCGAAATTCTCCTACTGAGTATCATCCTTGGCCTTCACCTTCGAAGATTCCTCGACAACAGCAACTGCTTTCTCCCCGATCGAAGAAGAAGGATTCAAATCAGCGTATTAATCCGCATTATCGCCGATATGCTCAACAGGATATTCAGCCAATCCCGATATCATATTCTCGACTTTTGCCTTGCTTGATTCAGAGTGGTGTTGTGATACCAAGGGAGTTGAAGCCAGTACCAGGAGTTGCTAAAGCTTGGTTTGATGAGAAAGCTAGATGTGCTTTTCATGCTAACTCTGCAGGACATGAAACTGAGAATTGTTCGGCCTTCAAATGCACAGTTCAAGAGCTAATTGATGATAAGATTCTGTTTTTCAAACAGAATGGATCGAGCTTAGACATCTTGCTTGCAAGGTCTAGTCATAGCAATTTTGAGGAACTTCCAAAAATCATTGGGACAATTGCTTGCCAAAAGGAAGTTGAGACTTTGAAGAGTAGTGGTGAAGTAGACCAGATGTTCACTTCAGAGGAGGTGGTAACCTTCAGCAAAGATATCTCAAGTTCTAGCAAAGGGAAGTCGGTTGCAACACCAACTCATTATCCTCCATTACCATCTTTCGAATCTTTGCATCAACAACTTATGTCTGATCTTCCTCGACTTCAGAGTCAGAACTCTCAAAATCAAACTATGCCTCGAAGTAATTTGGAAAGAAGGAATGCTCCTCTTGATCCGATGACTGATCAACTTCGCCATATCGGTTCAAAGTTCATTGGTGGTTCCTAAATTTCTTAACCGCTAAAGGTATTCCCGCTTGGTTATGATCATAACGCGCGATGTGGATACCATGCTGGTACGGTAGGACACTCAACAGAGGATTGCAATCCCTACAAAGCCAAAGTTCAACAGTTGATCGGCCAGAAGTACTTGATTCTTCAAGGAGGAAATCTGTTTGTGAATGGCAGCCCCGTACTCAAGTGAATGCCAAGACTACTAAAAGTCATCTGAATCAACAAGACAAGACGGAGCCCAAGCCTCCTCAACAACGACAATCTTGTATTTTCTTTACTGCATTTTCATGTGTACCTTGTTTAATTATTTAAACTTTGTTTGCATGTAGAAACTTGTTTGTTTTTATCTTAATGCAATGAATATGTTTGTCTTGAAGTAATCCATTCGTTGTCACTCAATCCATTCGTTATCACTCTTTAATTGATTTGCGAGCATTTTGATACCAACGTTACCATTTCTTTCGCTTAGGCAAAGATTTGGAGGGAGGATGACGATGATTAAAAAATGCCAGGTCTCTAGTCGTGTGCTTTCGAGTAAAAACCTTGCTGATGATGTATAGGCTTTGTTTCAAATCCCTAAACACCGGAGTTATAAGGGAGATAGACCCTCGTTAACCCCCTTCGAGCCTTGAAGTAGGAGTTTCTTTTCTGTTCAGAAAAAACCCTCATCATTTTTACCCTGTGGGCGGGTAGTGTTCAGTTAATCTGATCGAGCGTTCAGAGCTCATCAAGGGAGTAAGCATCAAAGGATACAACAATGGCTATCCTTCAAAAGGTTGAGAAAGGTCAAAACCGCAGTAGTCGACCTCCATCTATCAATAGTGTGCGTCATGAGAGCATGATACCATGTTGGGTATCTCTCGCACATCAGAAGGTCAACAGATGACAATACGACCCCTCAGGACTCAGACAGTCACCATCACTTCTAACAAATCAAAGGTTGTGTATAAATCCACGACTTGTTCAAAAAAAAGATGAATAGAAAAAGACAAAGAGCCCGCTAAGTCAGAACTTATTAATAAGTCGCTTAGGCAAAAGTCAGGCAAAAGTCAAAGAGAAAATCTTGAAATGCATTGTCAAGGAAGATTTCTCAACAAAGAACAAGTTGTGTGGTTAGACACCAAAGACAAAATGTGAGTGTCTGTTGTGTCCAAAAAACCCTATATTGGTTCCTAAACCATCATAAACTCCTCTCGAGAGATGAGTGTTCGTATCAACATAGTTGAACTTAGGACCGAAGAGCATCATGGAGAATGGGCGGGCACCAAATATTTTGAGCCTAAAAATCTTTTTTGTAAAAACCGTGAACCAGACCACGTTACAACCCTCAAAAGTCCTAATTGAAGCATGGGTTAATTCAGAAGCATATAACAAAGAGATCGCGTTTACCTGACTCCTACAGGTGTGCTAAGTATCTGTGTTGGTATCATATGCTCGTCTTATCTTTCAAAAAGAAAATTTTCAGTGTTGCACTCCAAAAAGTGTTTCACTCACAAAAAAAATCATAATGTTTTTCATACAAAACTTCAAGACGCATAAATGTTGCATTATAATTGTCACAACAAACATTCTTCTACATGTAAAACATTGTTTGACATTAAAGAAGTTCTCATATTGAACATCAGTGAAGAGTTTAACTTTGTCCGAAGAAGAAAAACTTGATCATCTCTTTGTGGCAAGGGCAGGACGTCTAAGGACTCCTTTGAGCATATCACAAGTTGTCTTCTCAAGATTCTGTTAATTTGGGGGCAATCAAATCGAAATTCAGCTCCTCGAATTTCCGCCAATCTAGGGGCAAATCCTTAAAGAGCAATCAGCAATTGAGTTAGTACTTCTCAAAGAGCAGTTAGCCTGAGACAACTGTCACTCCATGTTTCAGTCAACTTGGAGCAATCACCTCGAGACGGGAAAGTCTCTCTAAGGCTGTTTCGAACTAATCATTTAGTTCAAATCAATTCGAGACAATTACTTCGACGCGTGGAAGCCTTCAAAAGCTATTGTTCCATCAAGTTAGTTGCTCATATGCTGTTGGTCTGAAGCAATTACTTCGAGACGTAGGAGTCTCTCTAAAGCTCGTCCTGGGGCAGGTCTTCTCGATGCTCGCATAGCTCCTTATTCAGATGCAGACCATCTGAGGAAATTACTTGAGACGTAGGAGTTTCTCCAAGATTTAAAGCAAACTTGCGGAAAAGATTCATTTAATCTAAAGAAACTACTTCGAGACGTTGGAGTCTCTCCAATGTTCATCCTAGGGCAAGTCGGCCATTTATGCGAAGTCTGTCACTCTGAGGTTCAATTCATCATATATATATATATATATATATATATATATATATGATGAATCAAATTACACCCGAAGAGTTATACCATGAGTTACACTCGCTCAAAAATGTCACTTCGGATTCATATTTTTTAAAATTAACCATTGGATTGAAACATACTATCATATAGATCATACCTATAAAGTTTGAAATCAATCTATAATGATTTCCTATGTCATTGAACTACATCAAAATTAAGGTTGTATGAAAGTCCATTTCGACTTTAATATTTGGATATATTGATCGTATAGTAAATCATTATAGATTGATCTCAAACTTTATAAGTATGATATATATATGATGGTATGTTTCAACCCAACCGTTGATTTTAAAAAATAATAATCCGAAGTGACGTTTTTGAGCGAGCGTAACTCATGATGTAACTCTTCGGATGTAATTTGATCCCCTCATATATATATATATATATATATATATATATATATATATATATATATATATATATATATATATATATATATATATATATATATATATATATATTAAAATTTAATTGTGATTTTCATTTAATTTTATATCATTAAGAAGAAAAATAAATTATTAATTAAATTTTAAAAATATTTTTTAATTTCAATCATTGAATATAAATTAAATAATTGTTATTAAATTCTCATATTCTCATATAATTTACTCATTCTCATTCAATATGTTTTATAACATATAAAATGAGAATGAGTAAGTTATATGAAAATGTGAGAATTAGTGATAATATTGAATTTATTATTAATGATTAAAATTAAAAACTATTTTAAAATTTGATTAATGTTTATCTTTTCTCTTAATTGTATTTAGTAAAAATAATAACTTAATTTCAATATTTTCTTTTTTAAATTTGAAGATTCTTATTCATTATCAAATTCTCCTATAATTTACTCATTCGCATTAGATATGTTCTATCTCTAATGAAATATATTTAATGTTTTTATTTTAGAAAGATAAATTGACTACCCTAAAAAAAATATTATCTCTCTTTCTAATTATTTACAGTTTTTAAAAACATAATAAATTTTATATAAAAAAGATAAATTGTAAGAGAAATTAAAAAATAATCATTTATTATTGCATATTAAAGAAAAATATAATAGATCAAAGATTAATTAATAATGTTTTTAAATTAATAAATAAATATTAAAGTTTATCGAAATGGTCAAGCTTCTTGAAATTTTAGATAAGAAAATATATAATTGAAACAAAAAAGTATAAATAAAATGATAAAATATAACTTAACACATGTATTGATATTGTTGAAATGCTATACTATAATTAAAATGATATTTTTGTAGTATGAGTCTGTGTACTACTATATAAAATGAAACGGTGCATGGAATGACTGGTAAACGATGACTAAAGGTTAAATTAAGAATATTTGACTTTAATTCTAAACAAAGATAGTTGCAGATAAAGTGTAAATTAATTAATATTCTTTAATATTGTTGATCCCAAATCTTTCTTTTCCTATTATATTTCGATAGGTCCATATAAATATACTTCTTCATCATCTAACCAGAAATAAAATAAAAGGTGACATTAATCCTTCAAAATGGCCTCTCATATCTATCAAGCTCGTGCGTGTTTAATTTTGTGCTTTGCTTTCATTTTACTTTCAGGTAATATAACCAATTTAGTTTATTTTTCAATATACTATTTTTCTCAAAAGGATGTATTGTTCTCTCTATTTTGCTCCTAGTTTTCTGATTCCACACAAAACCATATAGATGAGTATAATCCAGCAATGTATAATAAATAATTTTTTATATTTATGAATTTTACAAAGTATATGTATATTGAGGTTGAAGATAGTCCACTGCCTATGTAAAATTGTTTTACATTTTAAAAATTAAAACATGACTAAACAGAATATATAACAATGATTGATTGACAACGTAAAATTCACACTTTAATTATATACTCTTTTTTCTCATATATGAAAGATCAGTAATAATTTTCATTACAGGTTTAGCCACAAGTTTGGATCCGGCATTTGTCTGCGCTGGAAGCGCTGGAAGTTGCAAAGACGTCCAAAAATGCAATGAATTTTGCTTTAGTAAAGGGTTTAAGAAAGGTGGTTTTTGTGATGTTTTTACTCCAGATAACAAATGTTGTTGTCAGTAACGATGTTATTGGAATATGGAATACAACTATTTAAATAAAACGCAAAAAGTTTGCAATTTTCTATAACTCTTTAACCTTCATAAGTAAAAATGAATGAAATGGTTTATCTTTCTTGCTCTTATTTTCTTGGCAGGTTTTCAGCTTTAGCTATTTTCTTCTTGTTGTTTAGTACATTTATGTTTCATTTCATTGTTAGTGTCTTCCATAATGATATTATTATAAAGAGTAATTTGAATCTTACACCTAAATCCTACATCAATACTACTCACCGTATTTATATGATAAATAGTATTTTTTAATAAAAAATATATTTATAAACAGTAATAGTAGTATTATTATAATAATAATATTTCTTTTAAAATTTTTTTAATTCTTTTTAGTAGTAAAATAAAATTAGTTGAAATATAAAAAATTAGTTAATGAAGTGATTAAGTTAGTTAATAAATATTCAGAAATTAAAAATAATTTAGCACGAAAATAAAGGTTGTTAATATAAAGTAAGCAAATTGGTTAATAAAATATTAAAGTTGGTTAATAAATATTCAGATATCATAGATAATTTTTAGTAGTAAAATAAATTTGGTTAATGAAGTGTAAATAAGATAGTCCCTTCATCTCCTCCCATATTCTTTAATTTTCAAAATCTTCTCCCTTTTCAAAAGCTTCTTGTTATCAAAGTCGAACCGCTTTCATAATAAACTCGAAATTAGGTCCGTGCATTTTCAAAACTACTTTTTAATAAACCATTAACCAACTTAATGATACTTTGAGATCTTTCTTAAGTCCAAAAGTCAATTAACCTCGCTCAAACATTATGTGTCTTTTTTTGTCTTATTTCTCCTTTAAAACTTTTCTCAAAAGATTAGACTCTTGTCGATTCTTTGTAGTGATGTGAACTACTATACTTCTACAACATGTAGTGAAGTGAGACATTTTCTACTTGATGTTGAGTGATGCTAGTTGATGAAAATTCGAGCTCTATCTTCCACTTTGTGTTGATGAAATGATCATTTCTCATAATTGTGGGTAGTAAGTATGTTAACCACTCAAATATGACAATGATGTCTATTCTTCTTAAAATTAACCACACACATATTTTAGTCTTTTTTACCCGAACTACATAAGTTTTGATTTCAATATTGCACATTGGTGGTATGTAGTCCTATAACTCATTGGAAGTTCTATCAAATAAAAATTGTAAAAAATACTTCTTTTCTCATCTCCACCATCTATTTTTTACATAACTTTTATAGCACATACACAAATTTTTAAAGAGGTTCCTGCGGAGTACCATAAATGTTTAGGGTGCCTAATACCTTCCCTTTACATAACCAACCCCCGTACCTTGATCTCATTTTCTTTTTGGATTTTATCCGACCTTTTTCCTAGTCTCTTGGATGAAATAAAAGTGCGGTGACGACTTCATTGTTATTTTTACGAGTTGAGTCAATCAATGACTTAGTCTCAAAGATTTTTGCCACTACACATTGGACTAAAAAATAATAGTATCCAGAGCTTCTAAGACTTGTTCAATGCTTTCATGAAGCAATACAAGTACAATCTAGACATGGCAGTTGATCATTGTTAATTGCAAAACATGTCTCAAAGATACAAATAGTATTTCAAGCAGTACGCTCAGCGTTGGAGAAAGTTGACTTCTCAACTTGAAGAACCTTTGGCTAAAAAAAGGGTTAACTAGCATGTTCATGATACTCTTCAACCTTTCTTTTGAGACAATATTATAGGAAGTGTGTCTTCGAGCTTCACAGACTTGGTGGCCATTGGTCAGACAGTTGGACATAACCAAAACCTCAATAGTACTCACTTGGATCCAATTCCTATATCATGTAATAAAATGTATCATGTGTTGGTCCAAAGATTTGATTACAACTAGGGCTCTACCTCACCCTCTATATCATTTTCCAGTAGGATTCAGGTCTGATCTCTCTTGTGATTTTTATCAAGGAGGTGCAGGTCATGATTTGGAAAGTTGTTATGCATTGAAGGCTAGAGTGCATGAGTTGATGAGGGCAAAGATCATGTATTTCAAATATGCCGGTCGTAAAGTCGTCAACGATCCTTTTCCATAACATCACAAGTGAAGCTTGAGCCAGAGCAAGACAAATCATCTCTTAAAGTCAGTGGATCAAATAGGATAGCTCATCCTTACTGTTGAATAGTCAATATCACAAGCTTACTTTTTTGTTTGTATTTCCCTTTAATTGTAATGATTGGTTTCTTGCAAACTTGTTTATTTCATATTGTTAATTTTAATGAAATGAGCATTACACGTTTTGATTCTATTCATGTTCACTTACTACTTTCATTCTTAAAAAAACAAAAAATATATCTCTCATGTTCATTTTCTTTATCAAGTTGTTGTTTATTTAGAGATTAGAGGGAGAATGGTGAAAATAAAATACTCATAACTCTTGTCGGTATGCTTTCAAATAAAACATTGCTGATGATGTGTAGGAATCATTTCAATTCCCAAATACTGGAGAAAAAACGAAGTTAATCCCTTGTCAACCCCTTTGAGCTTAGAAGTTGGAGTTTCTTTTTGTACGAAAAAACCCACAATCTTAACCTGGGGATGTATAGTTCTCAAATAATTTGACAGTGCATTCAAATACAAGAGAATCATTCAACGCCTTTCAATAAAGGTCGTAATTACAAGCTTTCCTTCACACACATCATAGAAGTATAGAAGATGTCCTCCAAAAAATAAGTGAGAATGATTGTTCTTCACAATCATTAAGCAAGGCAGCCACTATCTTTCCAAAAAAAAAGAATCAAAGAAAAGCCCGCTAACTCAAAACCTAAAATGGTAACTTAGGAAAAATAGGGGCATCCCGCTGAATGTAATCTCAAATGAAACAATTCAGTCAAATGTTAAGGATAACAAAAGAAAAATCCACTAAGAGGTCACCAAAATCCTCAACAAAGATAAAAATGAGTTGACTGAAGTCCTAAAAAAAAACAAAAAAAAAAGTTGTAAAGAGGAAGTGTCCGCCATTTCAAAGAATCCAATGGCTTTTGAGTCATCATCATCATTACCAATGTTCCAATTCCAAAATATCTTGGAACCTCAATGCATAGTCTGAGTTAATTGAATGTAGGATTGAAAATCATCACGAAGAATGGGGTGGATTAAAATTAAATTTTAAGCCTTATATCTTTTGTTTCAAAAAGCATGACCTAGGACAAGTTAAAACCCTCAAAAGACCTAATAGAAGATATGTTTCTTTTGAAAGCATATCTTAACAAGGTTGCATGAAATGACTCTAAAAATATTTTTTTTATAAATCATTTGTCTTGGTATTATTCCTTCACATTATATTTCACTTTGAATGTCTAAACCATTGTGTTTTTACCAGAGATCCAATTGCTCTACATCAATAATAATTTTGATTTCAAAAAATTGCAAGAACATTGAGTTAAAATTACTATTTCAAATGAACCATTTTTTGCTTGCAAACAAGCATTCCTCGTCAAGGAATTTCAAACAGTTGAGAAACTTGGTTAGTGATCCTATTAGGGGCACGTTACTTCAAGATCCTTTTGAGAATAAGTTCAAGACTTGTCTCTCACTATAAGCCATTCTCATGATTGGTTAAATCAACGAGTTCTCTTTCAAGACTCATGTTGGGAAAATCCTTCCAAGGGAACAATAAAGC
Source organism: Vicia sativa (assembly GCA_021764765.1). Taxonomy (NCBI): domain Eukaryota; kingdom Viridiplantae; phylum Streptophyta; class Magnoliopsida; order Fabales; family Fabaceae; genus Vicia; species Vicia sativa. The sequence continues at coordinate 70,006,638 of CM038793.1, forward strand.
AGTCATTTCAAGAATTAGTGCTGAAGCCATGATTACTTAATCTACAACAATAAGCTAATATGGGTAAGTCTACTTCAAAAGAGTCCCGAAGAAGTGGATCATTAATTCAATACAATTCACAAGTATGATATAAGTGTTTTCAAGACATATTCTTTCCAAGCAGAGTTGGCATTGTTCCCAGTATTGAGGAATCATAGTTCCAACCTTACGTCACCAAAAGATTTAAGCTCAGTTGTTGTAAACACTTACATTACATGCATATATCATTCATGTATCATGCATGGTAAAATTACATATCATGCATAGCTCGAATGTTGTTTCATGCTCATTTGCATTTCCCGAGGTCATGTTACTATCAACATCTTATCTTGTGATCAAAGTCCAACTTACTTGGTGTAACACCCCAATTTTATTTAATTAGTTATATATTTTATTAATTAAATATTTGTCTGATTTTGTGAGTAAACGATTTAATTTAAATAATTTGATGTATGTTATATGTGACGGATTAAGTATGTCGAACGTAGAATTATAATTAGTAATAATGTCTGGTTATGATAGAATTATTTTATTAGTGATAAGTATACGAAAATAATAGAATATTTGAAATTGGGCGTATTGGGTGAGAATGAGAAGAGTAATGTGGGGGGCGTTAGTTAGTCCATTAATGATTACTAGAGTTAGTATTTCGTAAGGGGTTAATAAAAAGATAAAATAGAGTTAGTAAGCGGAAAAGAGGCAAAACATTGAGAAAAGAGAAACCTAAGGAGAAGATTCGAAGATTTTATCGACAATCAAGGTAAGGGTGAGTTTTAACTTAATTATGAGAGTTATATGATGAGGTATGATGGACAACATCATGTTTAGAATGAAATCCCTAAATTTCTATGGTTTGTAAATGTTAAGTTTTGAATGAAAATCCTTGACATGTGATGAGTAATTGTGTCTTGATGTTTTTATTTGAATATGTATGTGTTAGATATAGGTTTAATGCATAAATCGTGACAATTTGTTTGTTAGAATGAGTTTTTGGATGAGAGAATCGCCATAGAATAGTGTCGTTATCGCAGGTTTTTGGAGAAATTGCAGAGGGCGCTTAGCGTCGTGTATCGCGCTTAGTGTGGGTCACGCCAATTATTTTGGCGCTTAAAGCCTAGAAGCTCGCTTAGTGCAGTTGCTTACGATGTAAAATATTTTTATTTTGTTGAATTTTTTTGAAATTATGTATACTTATATTTTATGTTAATTTATACCAAATTTTTTGGAATTTAAATGGCATGTTTGGATGGATTTTGAAGGCTATTTGCCAACGACATGAAACTTGTTTATATGGTTTGTGTGAGTTTGTGGTTTAGTGTTGGATTGTAAATGATACTTTGTGCATTTGTTGGTATGTGTTGTTATGATGTTTTGGTGCAAGTATGCTATGCATATGAATTATATTTGAATAGTTCATGAGTATGTGTTTGTATGTGCAAATGTGTGGTAATTCAAATTTGATGAATTATTGAAGATATGCATGTATGTTAAGATTAGAGAATTGTCTTAATCGCATATGATTGTTGTAATTGCACGTGTATCATTTATTGTCAAGAGGCATGTTTGTTAGTTCCGAGGGGACTAGTGACTTGTACCAAACCTAGATAGGAGTTTGAAAGCTTAAAGGCCAGAGTTTGGTGTGTTATTGGTCTAGAGGACGAGCCCGATTTAAAGTAAAAACTGAAAAAAATAACAGTGATTGGTACCACATGCACGAGTATTGTATTGGAGTTGCATTGAGTTGCGTTGAGTTGCATTGAGTCGTATTGTGACTATTTTTGCAATATGACACTATGTGAACGATGGGGAATTGTAGTATTTGGTGGAATTACGATTTGTGATTAAATACTTGTGAATAGTAGGATTAATTTAGTGATGTTATATTTTTAAACCATATGACGTGTGAGAATGTTATTTGTATACATGATTGCTATGTATTATCTATTGTTATATGATTTCGTTAATTATGTGAATTGTCACCCTTCTATTGAAATAATGTTTTATAACGACATCACCCAGGTACTTATGATCAGAGTTGCTTCTAAGAAACATTTGGATTCATGTTTTGGAGAGATACTTTATATACTCTACTTTATTCGTTGTTCTGATTTGATTTATATGGTGAAGTGACTTTTATGCACGAGTTGATTCAATACATGAATTATTTTGAGACTTAAATAATAAAATTATTGAATGAAAATGATTCTGCTGCTAGATGCTATTTGAAAGTGTATAGAAAACATGAATTTTAATTTAAAAACATTTTAATAAAATATATAATAAATGTATTTATTATAGTAAATCCAACAATAATATAAAATAAAATATAATAAAATTAAAGTTTTTATATTTAAAAGCAACTTTGACTGCCCTTAAAAAGTGTGGTAATACTAAATGTCAGTAAATCTGAACTTGACCGCAAGAACGGAATATTTGACTTAATACATTCCATGGATCACAATATTTATATGAAAGTACAAATATAACGTTTCCATTGAAATTAAAACAATGTTATCCCATTTCAGAAACAATTAAAAAATAACGTTTTCCTCAATGTAAAATTTATTTACAGAAAATCTATGTTCCTGTTTTGTTTTATTTATCCCTAAATATTTTTTGTTTTCTATATATAAGTGTGTATAATGAACTTGTTAATCTCACATCTATCAAGAAATAAAATACTAGTATAAGGTGAAATTAACCCTACGCAATGGCCTCTCGTTTTTTTCTTATTTTTGTGCTTTGCTTTCATCTTGCTTTCAGGTAATAGGAATGAATTTATGTCTTACTATTTGAAAATTTATTTTTAGTGACCGAATTATAAACTGAAAAAATTTTAAAATTGGCCACTGGTGATTATAACATCGATTTAACGACTACTAATTTTTGATTGAAAAATGTTAGTTGCTAATTAAAATTGTTGCAAGCAAGTATTGAATAAAAAATATTGTCTTATAACATGTCCATCTTTACCACTTAGACAACTCATATTGAAATATTTTAGTTTAAGTGAATAATAATATTTTATTTTATTGATTTAATGATATAAATTAAATTTTACTATATAATTTTATTATTACAACTATAAAAGAAATTGCATCATTTTTTGTTTAAACATATATACTTTATTTGTGAAAAATTAATAAAAGAAAATTTGATTATAAAAATTTTTGTAAAAATTTTAGTCACCGAATCTATCACAAAATTTCAGTCACTAATTCAATCACTAAATTTTATATAAAAACATTTATAGAGACAGAAAATTCGGTCACTAAATCAGTGATTAATTTTATTTAATAGCCGATTTAGTGACATATAAAAATTTTCTCATCAATATCATATTTCAGATGGTAAATCGGTGGCTATAGTGATTGAAATTTTTGGACACTAAATTAGTCACTAAAAATGATATATTTAGAAAGATCTTTAATATATTTTCTATGTATTAATATATCATGAAAATTGATATTGTTTTCTGTATATTCGTGTTCTCAGATTTCTGATTCTAAAAGAAACTTCAATATTTTAGATGAGTGCAATTCAACAGTTTATATCATATAAATTTTTTATTTTAATAATGTGTTTTGATAAAGCCATATTGGTGGTCTATTATTATATATATATATATATATATATATATATATATATATATATATATATATATATATATATATATATATATATATATATATATATATATATATATATATATATATATATATATATCCATACGCTCTTATATAAAGTTTTTAACGAAATTATGTTATAGATTTCTTAAATAAAATACAAACTCTTAGAAAATTGATTTGATTTAAAAAAAAAACTCTTTAGTGTTTTATCTTGCAATTTATATAACTATGTATTTTTCAAAATTTACTTTTAAAATTTAGTGTTTTCAAAATATATATATTTTAATATATAAATTTTTCTAAATTTAGTTTTAAAATTAGGCTAGACTCCCAAAATTTTTATAAAATTTAATCATCACAATAGAAAGTATTAAAAATGATGAAATTATATTTCTCATTACATGAATTATCATCAGTTTGAAAAAACAAAATAATTTGATTTTCTAATATCAAGTTTAAATAGAAGATATATTTATGACTAATAAGGTAATATGTTTATAGAGTTTTAAATATTAAGCTGAATTAAAATAATTTAATAATACTATTTTATGAATAATACTTAAAAATCACCATTGTAATACAATTAAGAATCTATTTTATAGAAATTATATATATTTATCTTAATAAAATAATATAGTAAAATGTCTTTAAAATATAATATTTGAATCTTTAACATTAATTAAATTTGATGGTTAATATTTTTTTAAAATTTAATGGATGTTATTCATGCTTCCCAACTAAAACTGCACGGGACCTAAAATTTCCCAAAACTTTTTAATGCATTTTGAAATTTGACTTTTGTATATAAAAGAGATAAAATAACTCAGAAAACATATATTTTAGTATGTCTTATAATTTAAATTACTATTTATGGCCCTCTCTAAAATTTTATGCAAGATCCACCAAGATACATTATTAAGAATTTTATGCAAGATCCACCAAGATACATTATTAAGAAGAAAAATAAATTATTAGTCAAATTTTAAATTTTTTTAATCTCAACCATTAAATATAACTTAAATTATTGTTATTAAATTCTTATATTTTATATAACTTATTCATTCTCATTCGATATGTTTTATAATATATTAAATGAGAATGAATAAGTTATATGAGAATGTGAGAATTTAATAATAACCAATAAATTTATTATTAATAATTAAAATTAAAAATTATTTTAAAATTTGATTAATAATTTATATTTTCTCTTAATTGCATTTAGTAAAAATAATAATTTAACTTAAATATTTCTTTTTTAAAATCTGACAATTCTTATTCATTATCAAATTCTCATAAGATTTATTAGTTCTCACTAAATATGTCCTCTCTCTACTAAAATGTATTTAATGTTTTTGTCTTATAAAGTTAAATTGACTATCCTAAGAAAAATATTATCTCTCTTTCTAATTATTTACAATTTTTAAAAATATAATAAATTTTTTATAAAAAGAAAAATTGTAAGAGAATTTCAAATATAATCATTTATTATTGAACGCAAAAGAAAAATAAAATAGATTAACGAATAATTAATAATGTTTTAATTAATAAATAAATATAAAAGTTTATCGAAATAGTCAGACGCCTTGCAATTTTAAATAAGAAAATATATAATTGAAAAAAAATTTGAAATAAAATGGTAAAATATAACTTAACACTTAGGGGTGACAAAACGGGCCGCCCGCCCCGCCTCGCCTTAATCCCGCCAAAAAAGAGCGGGGCAAACAAGACCGCCAAATGTAATGGGCATAAGAATCGACTCCGCTTCGCCAAACTGGTGGATTGGTGGGCGACAGTTTTGCCCGCCTATTTCTTATTTATTTATTTTTTATTTTTATAATATATTAATAGTTTTTTTTTTTTTACATTTTAATTAGATTTTTCACTTTTCTTTAGAATATTTTTTTGTAAAACTTATTTGTAAGAAATTTTAGTTAGAAAATATAGCAATATAGCAGTTAATCACATATAAATATATAAAATAAAATTATTAAAAATTAAAATGACTAGAATTAAGGAATTAATGGTCGGACAAGCTAAACGAATAGGTGCGGCAGATTTTAGCGGGTCGCGGACTTTGACGGAACAAACTTAGACGGACAACGAGCTTTAACAGACAGCGGTCCCAAAATCTCAATCTAATCTGTTATTTTTTGACGGATGTGGAGGCCGTCCCGGCGGACCACGACCATTTTGCCCTACATATATTGATATTGTAGAAATGCTATACTATAATTAAATGATATTTTTTGTAGTATGAGTCTGTGTACTACCATATAAAATGAAACGGTGCCTATGACTGGTGAATGACAACTAAATGTTATCAATTACTAAAGGCTAAATTAAGAATAATTAATTTTAATTCTAAACAAAGATAATTGCAGATAAAAAATGTAAATTAAATCTTCTTTAATATTGTTGATCCCAAGTCGTTCTTTTTCTATTATTTTTTTTATTGGTCCCTATAAATATACATCTTTCTTTAAGGTAATATAACTAATTTAGTTTATTTTTCAATATACTATTTTTCTTAAAAGGATGTATTGTTCTCTCTATTTTGCTCCTAGTTTTCTGATTCCACACAAAACCATTTAGCTGAGTATAATTCAACAATGTATAATAAATAATTTTTTATATTTATGAGTTATACAAAGTATATGTATATCTATCTAATATATAAAATTAGAATGAGTTGTTTGAGATGTTTTGTCAAGTGTCAATCTAATAGCCATTATATTTTGATCCTTTCTAATTTGGGTGATATTCCTCTTATAGTCTCCAATTTTCTTTTTGTTTTAAAAAATTATTCTTGCCATCCACATCTTTAAGACTATGTACAATTATTTTATTATTCAACATCTTATTTTTTCACTTTTTATCCTTCACATCATATTCTCTTTCTTCCACTTAATAATTCAACACTCATTCAATTTTTACTCACTACAATGGTTTTGTTTAATAAAATTCAACACCATATCTCACCACCATTCACAACACATTTAAAATTCAAATAATCACAACAACCAATAAGATTTTGCGAAATATTGTATGTGGTCCATACTTCCCCTCATTCAACATGTTGAATCTTTTTAATAACAATTAATCCACATCATATTCAACATCCCATTCAACACACCATTGTAAGGATTCAACTATTGAATAAATTATTCAACACCCTCATTGTACATAGTCTGATATCCACTACAAACCTTTCCAAATATTTCTTCTTTCCCTATGCCTCAGCCACCTTTTACACACTTACCCATATAATTATACAACAAATGGATCTGGCACGATAAATTTGATATTCAAATACGGCCTTTCACCTTTATTTGCTTTAACGATGCAAATCATAAAGTGGGATCTGTCACGCTTACACAACAAGTGAGATTTTTAGAAAAATGAACCGTCGCAACTTTTCCTTCCCATTAACTTTTTTTTGTTCCAGTGCAAATTGAGACCTTTTGTATATCAGCAGTCATATTCTTCCTTCACCCATTCAATTTTTCCGTCTTCCAGTGCATAATGCAACATTCTACCTTCTATATTTTAGGCAATATATTCTTCTAGTTTCACCTTTACCTCATAACATTTAACTCACAACACCAAAGCCTCACACACTTTATCTCGCGTCTCCCTTTCTCTCTAACCACCCACACAGACCCATCCACACTGCCGCCGTACCCACCATCATCTCTTTTGTCACATCTAGGCTAGATTTTTGGTGGACTTTGCTAATCGGTATATTGTTTGGTGGTATCTTATTCTATGACTTAATTTCGTAGTTGATGTTAATGAATCCTCAAAAATTTCTATATGATTTTTTACTATCTAGGGTTTCTTTCCTTTGTTGTGAGTAATACTCTGAATCTTTTCATCTCCTTCACCATTTCAACATCCATGAGTATCGGCTTTCTCTTTATTCATTTCACTGTTTAGTTGAATATATGTTGTGAAGGAACAAAGCAACTAGTCCTTCTTTTCTTTTTTCAGCAAAATGCATTTTGATTCCATTTACTTCGATCTCAACTCTGATTTGAAATTAGGGTTCATAGTTTTGGGGATAATTTGTATTTAATTGAAAAGCTAAATTGTTGAATCATCAGGTGGGAAATGGAGTGAGGAGGTTCGTGATATGTCCACTGTAAACAAAATACAAGCTTGATTTTCCTTGAAGTAAAGTGGGTTATTTCTTATTTATTGGTTTTCACATTTAGTGAATATATCATGTTGAATTTACAGATGTCTAGAATGACTGAAGAAGGTGTATACTCATCTTCATATTCTTTCAACTTCATCTTCCTTCAACTTGCAAGCTTCCATAACTGGTATAACAAAAATTGTCTGGCTTGCAGGGTTTATGTTTGTAAAGTTTTTAAATTTATTGATTCACTTTTTTAAACAAATATGTTACTTTGGTTAAGATGTATTGTCGACTTTCATTGATCCACGCATTGGTGTCAGTCTTTATTTTTATCAACTCATTGGTTAAAATTTTTGTGTCGACTTTCATTAATTCACGTATTAATGTTAGTGCTTTGTTCACTTTAGTTAATCCACAGGTTAATGTTGGATTTATTTCTTGTTTTTAAAACTCGATTAGTTGATTGAGTATGATGTGTCGACTTTCATTGATCCACGCATTGGTGTCAGTCTTTATTTTTATCAATCCCGATTGAAAGTTTGTTCGACTTTAATCAAAACACGTATTGATGTCAGTCTTTATTTTGTCAATCCACTGATTGTAAAGTTTTTGTGTTTACTTTCATTAACCCACGTGTTGATGTTAGCTCTTGTTGTTTACTTTCATTAACCCACGAGTTGTTGATAGTTCTTATTGTTTACTTTCATTAGTCCTTTGTTGCTCTCCTTCGTCAATTCTCTGGTTGACGTTGGCCTTTCTTTCTTGTTTCCAAACTCAATAAACTAATTGAGGATGTCGTGTATTTTTTTATTAACCCACGCGTTGATGATAGTTCTTTCACAATTTATCTTAACCCCCAGAGAGTTTTATTTTCAATTTTCATTTCCCCAGCAGTAGAATCCATGCATTCATATTATATTATTTCTTCTCATTACATTTGCATCATGGACGAAATTCAGGTTTTGTTTGTATTTAATTACTTCCAGCCAATGATCCGATATCAAGCTGAAAGATAATTAAATAGGGGCAGCTGACACACCTTAAATTTCACCCTGAGTTTTTAGCCGCATTAGCACATTATATTTTTTTCATCTTGCCATTGTTATTCATCTGCATATACTTTCATTAGGTCATCGGTATTAAACAATCATTCATTCATTGCATCTGCATCATTAGACATATTTAAATTGACTAAAAGTCAATTTAAATCGGCATTTGCATCGTTTTGTAGTTGTAAAATACCCGTTATTTTACTTCATGCATTTTATCTCTCTATCCATTTCTTGCATCGTGTTAAGTTGATCATATGTCATTAATATTGAATTTTTGGTTTTATAAACAGACCGTTAAAAGTGATTTGACACTACGCGGAAAGTTAGCGGAGAAAATATTTCAAGTTTTCGTCTTTAACTCACTGCTTTATGAATCTATGTGCCGCGTAGATCATTAAAATGTGCTCTCTAATTTTTCGGTTTTTACTATCATTTGAAACCCGTAGTTTATTTTAATGCACTCATTTTTATTTTTTTTTGGATAATCTATTGTCCAAATTTTATCGTTTTTGACAATTTTAAGTGTCCAATTTTTATCTCCAAAAATCAAAACAAAAATAATTTAGGATAGATTAATTTTTCCCCTTTTGGGCTTAATAGTCCATTTTACCATTAGGGATATTTTAGGCATTGTAAAATTGGTTAATCCTATATATATATATATATATATATATATATATATATATATATATATATATATATATATATATATAAAGAAAAAAAAACAACGTTAAGAGGCGAAGAAAAAGAAGGCTGCGCATTTCCCTTCACCTAGGTCTCACTTCAGCTAACTCCCTCTCGTAACCTCCCTCTGTCTCACTGTGAACACACATACTCCCTGCATCCAACCAAACAACCATCCTCCGGTATCCTTATCTCCTTCAATCTCCAACTCACAGCCAATCCACAAACCACCTTCCACTCATCTATTTCCTTCGTTTACGCAAGCATCCTATCCAACTTGTTTATTTCATGCTCTGGTAATTTTTTGTTTTGAGTTTAGAACTCTTAATATTTTTTTTACTACTATTATTTCTATACTTCTCTTAATTAATTTAAGAAAAAATAATAATACACGTTAATTTTAGTTAAGTTATTATTGGTTCTTTTATTGTTTTTATTAGATATCTTGCAGAAAAATACAAAAAAAAAATACACTTTAGATTTAAATTTCTTTATTGTTAAGTAGATTTTTTTTGAATTAATTTTGTCTTATTTAATTGTTGAATAATTGTTTATTTCACTGGTATATTTATAGTAAACTTGTTAATCGATTCATCCTCATTTGTACGTATGTATCCCCATGAGATGTAATAATTTAATTAATTTATTATTTAATCATTCATCACAAGCACAAAACCAAATATTTTCAAACTAATACTCGTGCGTGTCATCTTTTCACCTTGAGTCGACAAAGCTTAAAAGCGTCGCATCGGCCACACATTTGTGCACACACCATACTTGCTATTGGGCTTACAAGGAGACTTTAATTGATTAGTTAAAAATTATTTAATTATTTAAAAGTTATTTAAAATTGATTAGTCCATCTAATTAATTTTATTAACCTAATTACCTGATTAAATTTCGTTTAATTAACTAATTAAATTTATTTCGTGCATGCACCTACCCAAATATCAATTGCCATATTATTTGTGTAGGCCACCTTGTATGGGCTTTTAATTCATTTAATCTCTGTATTTTATGCTTGTATATAATTATTCGCAATCGTTTCATTTCCATTATCGCACTTTGCTCCACATACCAAGTTTTCATTCAATAAGGGCCTCATGGTAGGGAGTAGGCACTTGTCTATTCTCTCGAGATTAATCAAGATTTCTTGGTTAATCATAGCCCAAATCTCCTATCATTGTACATTCACCACTTTCATAATAAATTTCCAAACCTTGACCTAACGCCGAGTCTTGTTGTAGGATTTTTCCGTGAACAAAGTATTTTAATTATCGATTCCACAGGGATTGGTGCATGTTATAGTCTTTCAATAGATAAGTATGCTTTAAGATGATGTAACCAAAGGGTTTGTTATCTACTCTACTAGAACCATGAGTTTCCAAACAACAACTAAATTAATTCTTTCAAAGAGAGTTATAGTTTGGATTAGAGAGAGTTTGAGATTGTTTTCAAGTTAAGAAGGCATGTCAAGATTAGTTTCATTGATCTAGTTTCATACATATTCATTTTAATCAAGTGATGAACATAATAGATGATTTCTACAAATACATATCCTCTCAATCTTGTAGATTTCCCCACCAAGATTGTGAATGTTATCATGTTAATCCTTGCATGATTTCTCACTACAACTATTAGCATGATAATCATTAAGTTCAATATTTTGTAAACTCTAACACACAAATCTATTCCTAGCATTTGTTTATGAGAGGATGAATATCCTAGGTCACTTTGAAATATTCTTTTCCAAGCAAAACTCAAAGCATAAAGATGAAGAACAAAGATATTCAACTATATTAATCATCAACCATTGTCATACACCAATGGATTAAAAGAAATACATACTATAAAGATCAACTACCTCTAATCTTGACACAAAAGGAGCTTAGCTACTCATTTCCATGGTTGCCTTGCTCTCAAGATTGTTGGTAGAGATGATGAACATGAGAAAAATCAAGAGAAAAGCTATGGTTTTTTTTTCCTAAACTTGCCCTAGATTTTACAAAGATGAAAGATAATGATGGTCTATGTTTTCTTGCTTCCTTTACAAGCCAAAAGGTCTGGTGAAGTGATGGGTTGGTGGCTCAAAGGTGAAAGCATGGGCTGTCCTTTTTAATTTTGAGACCGTTGGCCTGATTAAGTCGTATTGGCCTCATTGCACCTTGGCACCTGCTTCCCTCTTCCAAAATTATCTTCAAAAGAATCATCCTAAAGCTCTTCAAGTACCCTTGAATCCAAGCTTGGGAGAATTAGTTAATAAATTCCTACAATTAAGAGTAACTAAAGTCAAATAATATATATATTAAACAAAACTAGATAAAAACCTAATTAAAGCAAAATACTAGAATAAATATACAAATTAAATACAAAGACATTGTTAAGGACCACAAAATAATGTACAAAATAACTACAAATTGGTCCTTAACAACTCTCCCCAACTTACTTCTTTGTTTGTCCTCAAACAAAAGTCAATAATCTTACAAAGCTAGAAGGAACAAAATGCAAGCATGCAAACTCACACAAGAGTAATGGTTCAAACTCGACATACCGGCAAAAGCACACATCAATCGCTTCTTCTAAACACAACATGGCCATGAATTAAGTTCTAAACACAATATATCAAAACATATAACAAAACAAAAGATATGTTCACACTTGAATCACCTAATCATTTCTTCAAAGTTCATGAAGAACAAAATGCATATTCACAAAGGACTAAACACTCTCACTAATAATTATGCACATCCAGAATAGTTCATGTGTTCATCGAAACAAGTTAAATGATAAAATGGAAACAAAGATCACTAAGGACTTTCAAGGTTGTAACTTGGCTTAGGTTAGAAACAAGGGATATTTAAGTACAAAGCCATTGAAACGAATCGGGTAAAAGGATATGAAGAGCATTTCACAACTAATTCCCATCTTATTATTCGCAACCTCTTTTCTTTTTCTACACAATGATCCTCTCTTTCTTTTCTTTTTCTTTTTGTATCTTTTCATAAACAAATTTCTTTCTTCTTTTGTATTTTTCTTTTCTCTATTCTTTTTCTTTCTTAGGATCATTGTGCCATCAATTCTAGGTTCTTTTTGATCCACCTCCCAACTTCATTTATATCAATCCTTTTTATTCAAAACATGCTCTTCAAGGGTTAATTAACAAAAGGGTTGGTATTCACAAACAAGTAAATTTATAGAATGAATTATCATTGAATTTTTCAAAGATTATCAACAACTATTAAGTGGTCTACTTAACAATTAGTTGATTTGATACATTCATCCTACAAATACTACTTAAGCTCAAAAGGGTTCACAAGGATTCGCTCTCTCACGGGTAATTGAAGCCCTTTTTAGAATTGGTGGTTTTCCTCATAATGCACAAAAATTGCCTTGATCATTTCTTAGTTTCCAAGTTATCACAAACAAGTAAAGATTAAGCATGAATCACACGAGTTAACACAACTATTAGACACTCAATATTTGGTAAAAAGTGGAAGCTTCTCACATATATGGTTTATGTCCTAATGATTCGAATGTGAACACAAATTTTTTTTTTGTGTACATGCCACAATATCTTGCATAAAGAACAAATTTCATAGACATGTTATGTTTCTACAAAACGATTAAATGTGTACCTTCTTTGTGGAATGAATCGAGAATTTTATCATCACCATCACTTTGGTGAAACACGCTTACTAGCTTTGAAGAACCATTTGAACAATCCGGACAAACCACAAGAAGTAAATTCAAACTAAATACTATAATCTAAAAATAAAATAAAATAGAACAAAATAAAAGAAACTAAACTTAAAAATAAAAAGACACCCCAAAATGGTGTTTAAAACTTAAAAAGAAGTATTTAGGCTTCATGCCTACAAAAAATTAATTGGAATTACAAGCCAATCCCCAAAATTGGATGGCAACCAACAAAATCAAAGTTTAAAACTAAAATGCAAAAGTAAAATCTAGACTAGAATCTTTGAAAGTAAAATAAAAGCAGGAAAATAAGAGAAAATCAATCGGTGGTCTAGAATCAAATCTCAATCGACCCGAGGCAAGGAACGAACGAACTCTCTTCACCATCATCCTCATCTCCCACCTCCTCCTCGACATTTGGTCCGACCCAACCAACATATCTTTCTGCTCACCCGTGCAGTGAAATGGTTCACTCCGGCTCTCTAATCTGTAAGCAAGGTGCTCCATGCTCTCATGCATAAACATAAATGCTCTCGATGGCGAGATGCATCTGTCGGTTCCATTCTTCGATGGACTAGCTTGAGGAAGTGCAGAGTACGGCAGCGGTATTATCAAGGACCCTACAAAATCGATCACGGTAGTGATCATCAACAACTCCATCAATGGTGAGGTGTCCTCTGCGGGAAAAGCCACCTTCGCTCTCTTGACAAACCCATGATCAAGCGGGATAAGTGAGAGCACACTTTATCGCTCCCCACGGAGGTATAACTCAGTAACCCTCTTGACTCATTCGCGATCGAACGGCCAAAATCAATTTGCTCCTCATCGAGCATGTAAGCAATCAAACTGCCGTCTCCATGGGTATCGAAGATGTGTGGCTCTAGGTTTCAGATTGTATAGAGTCACACACATCATAACTGGCGCTAGTTTTCGGTGGTCTGTTGAATTTCAAGGTTGACCGGCCGATTCGTTTCATAAGAATGCCGGACAAGCGAGCTTATTCTTGACATGTTGTAATCCCAATTACCACGAGCAGTGCTCATGGTAGACATCAATTGGTCCTCAGGGCTGTCGGTTGATGCCGACTGTGATTCTTGGCGAGAGAAGGAAGCGGATTTGCCTCGAACAAGCTGAAGCAAACCTAAACTCACATCCCTCGGCGGGATAGCATTAGCATAGAACTTCGCGAACAAGCTCCACATTCACCTTTGTTTGAGGGTTACAAAGAACTTCAACCCGTAGTTATCCGAGGATGACATAGGGGTGTGGTAGTGCCCTTGCTCACGGAGGCGATGGTGCGCTCGATCGGATGTTGCGCTCCTCGAGCTCTTTGTGCGAGCCTCTGAGCAGGCCCAAGAATCGCCTGACGAGCGCGGCGGGGGAGGGCCCGGCCCGGAGGAAACTCTCTATCGCTTAGGTGCCATCGAAATTTCAACATAAAATCAACGAGAAAAGTGACACCGGGTGTCCATTAGCGATGAAGCATGCAAGCGACAAAGCAAACCAACCAACCAAGGCATTACAACTAATCGGAAACATTAGAAACACGGAAGAATTTTTCAAAATTACGCGGACATGGCGCGATGATGTTGGCGCTCTGCGATTCAGAAAAATTCTTACGCAAAGCAATTTTCTCCACACAATAACGTCCTAGGGCAGCGAAAATAACATCCTATTACTTCTCTAACACAAAAACATCCTAAATCTAAGAGAAAATTCGAAAATTCCTAACCCTAGGTTTTCAAAATCTAACCTAAACATGCAATGTAGACGAAATTGAGAAAAGAAAAACATAGAATACTTACTAGGATGCCTTGGGGGATTGATTTGACAAAGAAATTCGCAAAGATTTGGAGATTTTTGGTTGGGGATTTTTGGGATTTTGAGAGGAGGAAGAAAGATGAAGAAAATAGGAAAAAGGGTTTAAAATAACCCTAACCCTGTTGTTGCACCCCAAATTTTACCCTGCTATTTTTCTACTTGCATTATATTTAAAATTAAAAAAAAACAGTCATTCACTCATTGCATTTGCATCATTTCGTCGTATTTGAATTGACCAAAAGTTAGTTTAAATTGATGTTTGCATCGTTTTTAGTTGTAAAATACCTGTTATGTTACTTCATGCATTTTTACCTCTCTCTCTCTGTCTATTGCATTGATTTTTAAATTATTTATATGTCGGTGATATCGATATTTCGATTTTATAAACAGACTGTTAAAAGCAATTCGATACTGCGCGAAAATTAGCGGAGAAAATGTTTCAAGTTTTCATTTTTTACTCACTGCTTTATGAATCTACGTGTCGCGTAGATCATGAAAATGTTTCTCCCTAATTTTTCGATACAGTTTGAAGACTCGTATTTAGCGTAAGTATTTTAAAATCGGTATTCTTTATTATCATTTTATTTTAATTTTAACCATTTCAATAATTTTTCTTTAATTTACAAGACTCGTAATTTATTTTAATGTGTTCATATTATTTTTCGGATAATTTATTGTCCGAACTTTTATCATTTTTTAACAATTTTAAATGTAAATTTTTATCTAAAAAAAAAATCAAACAAAAATATGTTTGGGCTTGTTGATTTTTACCAAATCCATTTTTAGGCCCATTTTATAATTAGGGGTATTATTGGCATTTTAAAAAAATTGGAAAAACCTAATTGTATTGTATATATATGTATGTTACTCACTGTTGAGGGGAGGACAATTTGAAAAAGCGGAAGCAGGCGGAGATTAAAGAAAACAAAAATTATAAACAAAAACTCTATCTTTCCCTTTCCACCGTTTCCTCCTTGATTCATATCACCCAACCTTTGTCAAGCTCTCTTCACGTCCTGTTTCTACTTCCTCATTTGGAACCCACTCTACATGACCCTCCATTCCAAACATCAACCTTCTCCTTTCCAATCGCGAATCACCCCACTTCCTTCAAACCGCTCTCCTTCCCTCCTCTCGTTCGAGCTCCCACATCACGTTCTCTCCTCTCGTGGAACCCTCTTATCCACCCTCTTGGTGAACCATCCATCTTCATCAGCGTCGAACTCCTTCGCCATACCCTATCAAATCACGGAAACAACCATCCCTACATCGCGTATCATCTTCTTCATCCAAATCGCAACACCCATCTTCATTCCACCTTCCGTCTCACTTTCCTCACACCCATCGCGTACCCCATCGGCCATCTTCAACAAACACTCTATTCACGGACCCTTCTTCATTCTTCCACTCATTACAACAACAAACCCATTTGTTCTTCCTCGGTCCAATACTCCCTTCCCCTACCGTGGCCTTACTTCATCGCATTTGTCTCCGTCTCACTCAACGCGGCGCTTCCAGCCACCTGCTCCTTGTTCTCGCAACTCTCCGTCGCTGCTCAACATCCGTCAGAACACCCACACCATTGTTTCAGAGCTCGGCGGTTCGACCACGTTCGAGTAACTTTTGATTCCTCTTGTTGTGCTGTGTTTGTAGAAGTTCAATGGTTGTGATGCTGTGAACATTCTGTGGTTGAACTTTGAACTCGCTTCCTTTTCTTCCAGCTATATATTCTGGTTGTGCTAAAAATCTGCATCAATGGCATATTGTTTGTTTGGCATAAAATCCTGATATCGGTATTAAAGCATGTAGTATCTTGGTGTCTTGTTTCCTATTTTTGTAATAGTGTATTATGTTTCAGTACGTGATAAATTGGCAAGTTTCGAATGATTGAATCTGTTTGAAAGTCGGTATTGCGTTGAATTTGTAAGCCGAGTCCTGTGAAATTCTTTTAGTTCGATTCTGTTTTACTTCAGATTGCATTAGTTTGTTAGGCTGAAAACTGTGGTTTTGTGAATTCTCTTGAAATCGTGAGTTTTGGTAACTGCTAGTTTCGATGATGGTTAACAATGATACCGCATTTAATTGTGCGCGATCTGGCCAAGAAGCTGTCATGGGCAGCCATGCTATTTTGTTTTTTTCTCTTTTAATTAGTGTTGATATCCATGTTTTTGGTTTCAATGATGGTTTAGTATCGATGATGCGTTTATCCGCGTTTAATACAAACCGAGAAATCATTAGGAGTATCACGATTTTGCATTATTCTCATTTTAATTGAACTTTATGATTTGAAAGTTGTATGGTTTCGATGAAGGCTAAATGATGATACCGTGTTAACTCGCGTGTAAACCTAGCCGAGAAATTATGCGGGCAAACTTTGTTGTTATTTCCTTTGAGGCAATTTTAATATTTGTCGTAACATTATTTTTATCACTATTCTCAATTAGAGTTCTAACCGTGTTACTATGTCTTATTTCATTTCGAATTTGGATTGTGAGTAAAGTAATATTAGTGTTGTTTCGATGAAGGCTAAATGATGATGCCGTGTAAATCCGTGTGCAAATCTAGTCGAGGAACATGTCGAAATACCGTGTATTATGTTATTCTTGCTTCTTTTAATTTCGATTGAATTTGAGATAAGGATTCCATATTGGTTTCGATGATGGTTCAAGGTCTATGTCGCATTATTTGCGTAAGATTTAACCGAGAATCAATTTGTATTTGAACGATGGAATTTTGGATGCAATGACAATGGTGTTTCGGTAGCTTATTTGATTTAAGTGGAATTTTTTTGAGTGTTTCTTAATAAAATTAAGTTGCTGCCCGTTTCCGATTCATGTGGTTTAAATGCGCTTAAAACTCAATTTTCCGTTTTTCAATTGATTAATAGCGTGAGTTCTTTGGTTAGTCCATTTGTGAATCGAATTACTCGCATATTTATTTGTTTTAGTCCTTCCGTTAATGTACATACATACTAGTTTCATTTTAATTCTATTACTTTGTAAATAATATCTTGTTCATGTTTTTCGATTACAATTGGTTGCTTATCCATGAATATTCATTTAATTGCATTTCGATTTCATATTTTGTTTACTAACCATTTTTCGATTTATTGCAATTTCATGTTTATTTTATCCCACTCATGCTACTAACGAGTTTTTTTTGTTTGTGTAGACATTCAAGGATTATTCGAAACAATTACTTTCAATTAACATTTATCCTTGTTCATTAGCATATCCATATTCTTGTTTTGTTTTATTTTTATTTAATATTTAACAATGTACATACAATATACTTGCATTTTATTTTATTTTATATTTTATCTGTAAATATAATTATACTTAGTATTATTTTTATTTCATATATTTAGTCTTGTAAATATTACATACATACTATTTTATTATTATACTTTATTTATTCATTCGTTCGAATTATATTATACTAATCTCCTTAGTATATAAAATTCTTAGAATTAATTTCTAGAGTTTATTCTAATTAATTTTTAAAATACAAACGACACAATAATCGATATTTAAGTTTCACGTATTTAATTTACATTTGTATACTTTTAACATTTTAAATTTACCGTTTCCTCTTTAATTTCAATTTATCCCCATTCGAATAATGTATCCCAATCCCTTGTTGCATTGTAATTAATTTATCGCTTTCTATTTTATTTTACCGTTTAATTCCATTTATAATTCATGTATCCCTCTCCCAAAAACAATTATTGTAATAATTATCTAGTGCACATTTATTTTATTTTAATTTAACTCACTTACACAAAAACAAAAATCTTTTTCAACTAATAATTGTAAATCATTTTAAACCCGTAAGTCGACAAAGCTACGAGCGTCGCGATGACCACACATGCACACTTGATCCTGGGCCTTCTTACAGTGAGCCTATTTCGATTAATTGTTCCAATTAGTCGTTATAGTAGACTAGCCCACTTTGCTAGTACACATGTAATTTAATTATTTTTATACTTAGGTTGGCCACCTTGTATGGGCTTTGTCGATTTTATTTGTTATTTACAATTATCTTGATCCTGATTCTTTCTCCATTCACCAAGTACTTAAAACACTTTTCAATAAAACTCGATCCAACGTCGAATCTTCTTCTCAAACCTCGATCCAACGTCGAGTTATTTTCAAAATGAATTTCTACAAAAAGAACACTTGGATAAGATTTGTTTTAATGGTTAGAGGTTAGCCCAACGATTAAAACAAATCGAAGTTTCTAATTGATTAGAGGGTAACCCAATAAATTGAGAAACTTCAAATCCATGTTCTAAAATAAAAAACATGGTGCTATGGTATTTAATTAAATTGTTAGAGGATATCCCGACGATTTAATTAAAATGTAAAGTATTTGGGCCATTAGAGGGTAACCCAATGACTTAAATACTTTATTCCATACACTTAATAAAAGTGAACTTTGTTTCACCTCACTCTTTTCATAATAAAGATTTTGGATGAGAGATGATCGGTTGACCTCAATCACCAATCTCGAGTATTGAATCGTTAGAGGATATCCCAACGTTTTGGTACTCGTCATCCACAATTTAAAATCAATTCCAACTCACTCAAACTTCTTTTGTGCGCTCCAAGCACCATTTACCTTTAAACCCTTTTCAAGATTAGACATGATTCATTTATAATTGAGATGCTTCTTCCTCTATTCCCAAGGTTTTCGACTTCTCCACTTGAGTACTAGAGGTGTTCTCAAACCCTCCCTCATGTCGGTGCGTAGTCCTTTATTTCTTTATCACACCTTGTGGACGTTAGACGAGTCTTCTCCTTTAAAAATGACGACTTGTCTTTTCATTTAAAATCAATCAACAAACAATTATTTTCTAGAGGAACTACGGAGTTTTGACTTTCCCATTGCGAGGTCGTAGGCACGCGGTTTCAAAATCGTGTCAAACTCAAAAATAATAAAAACATTTCTCCTCTCTTTCTTTCTATTTTTAAACTTAGAAGATCGTAAATTTTCACACTAACACACAACCACACTTTGAACTAAATGGGTACCATCGAGTACGATGGATGTAAGGGGTGCTAATACCTTCCCCTTGCATAACCAACTCCCGAACCTATATCTCTTAATTTCGTAGATTGTTTGGTCCGATTTTTGTGGGTTTTATCTATATTTTCCCGTTCTTTTTAGAACAAATAAAATTAGGTGGCGATTTCACTGTTTGTTTTTGAAAATTCATTTAAATTGAAATGATTTTTGAAAATCGAGTTACCTCGATTAGCGACTTCTTTGAGGACAATTTCTCAGCGAGTTAACCCTAGTTTAGTTCTTTGTGTGGTTGTGTGTTTCTTTGTTTTACTTTATTCTTTGTACTTTTATCTTATGTTTATGTTTGGTCATTTTTTTTCTATGCTTTATTTATTATCATGTGTATATATCCATTGTGTGAGAATTCTTGATGGGATTATTGATACATAGATAAGCCCACTACCCAGGCTTCTAGGTCACCTTTTTAGGAATAGAGAGGTTGCGTAGCCTAGGTCCACCTGACTCCATTGTCTTGTTGGCCGAGCGAAGACTCGACTTAGAGTTGGTTGTTTTAAGGAGGTTGTTGGCCAGCGATAGCGTGGGACATCAATCTTTGGACAAATGACCTATAACTCCAAGTTTGTTCATGTTGTCCTAACCGAGACCAAACGCTCAAATTTTAGATTTTGAGTATCCCGTTAAGAGCCGTTTCTTGGGGTATACTTTTGCAAATACTATCACCACGTAGGCCTCTCGCGCGATGATAGTGTTTGCTAAAAGGGATCCGAGGCTCAAGAAACATAGCGAAGACCTTAAAACCATCCCATGGGGAATTTGGGTAGAAAACTTAAAGCCATCCTATCATAGGATCCCACCTGAATAAGTTGTTCTGATTGCTTGTATCATCCCTGTTTTACGTCTCTGTGAACCTGTTACTGTCATTATGTTGCATTCCATTTGTATATGTGACATTGCATTTCATCACATCTTTCGCATTGAAGACATTACATTTCATTGCATCCATTTGAATATTTCATGCATACATTCAGGTTGTCGAAAGACTCATTTCGTCTGGCTCCATCTTTAGTTGGTTGTCTGCTGTCAAACTGATTCCTCAGCACTTTGGATTTGAAGCATGGTTCAGAAAACTATGGAAGAACTTCAACGAGACCAAGAGTTATTAAGAGATGAAGTCAACCAGCTGATGGGTCAAAATATCTCAAGTTACCTCGTAAAGCGGTGTTTGAGACGGATGACTCATCCTTATGGCGATTAGTCATTAGGCCATGTTTCTTTCAGTTTGCATTTTCCCTTGTTTATGTTAAACTAGTGCTTTCAAATCTTGTTTGTAATTTTCATGTTGATTTTAACGAAATGAGCATTGCACTGTTTTTGATTCAAATAATTTTTATTTACTGCTTTCTTTTCAAAAAATAATATTTTTCCCTATTTAATTTCTTTACCGAGCTTTTGTTTTTGCAAAGATTGGAGGGAGGATGATAAAAACAAAATACCCATAATTGTGGTTGGTATGCTTTCGAATAAAACTTTCTTTGATGATATCGGGCATTGTTTCAATTCCCAAACACCGGAGAAATAAGGAAGTTAAACCTTTGTCAACCCCTTCGAGCCTAGAAGTTGGAGTTTCTTTTCATATGAAAAACCCGCATTTTTTACTTGGGGTAGGGTAATTCTCAGTTAATTCGGATGTGCATTCATTCAAGATGCCTTTCAATAGAGGTTGTACTCAATCAAGCTTCCTTCGCACACATCAAGAAGTGTCGAAGATGTAATCCAAGTCAAAAAGTGATGATGATGGTTCCCCGTAATCATGAAAGTCAAGCAGTCACTGTCTTTCCAAGAAATATATCAAAAAGAAAAAAGCGGCTGAGTTAAAATTAAAAAGGAAACTTAGGAAAAAAATTTGGGGCATCTTGTTGACCATAATCTTAAATGGAACGGTTTAAGAAAAATCCGGGATGACAAATTCAAACAAGAGTTGACCAAGGTCCTCAAACAGCAAAATGTTGTAAAAAAAAAGAAGTGACTGCAATCTCAAGAATATATCAACCTCTGAGCCATTATCATTCAGTGTACAATCCAAAATCAATTGGAACTGAATGCACAATCTAATTAGCGGCGTAGGGTGAAGAACATCACGAAGATTGGGTTGGGTACAATTAAATCTTGAGCCTTTATCCTTTATTTCTTAAACCGTGAACGAGACCATGTTACAACCCTCAAAAGACCTAATTGAAGCGAGGTTTCTTTTGAAAGCATACTACAACAAGGTTGCGGTGATCCATTTTTTATACACCAATTACATCATTCCAAAAATGATTTTTATTTCAAAACTTGTGCATGAACTTTGCATTAAATTAACCATGTTTGAATAAACAATTTTTGCTTGTAAACAAGTTTTCCTCATCAAGGAAGTTCAAACTATTGAGAAACTTGGTCAGTGATCCTAATCAGGGGCAGGTATCTTTCAGATCCTGTTTTGAATCAGTTCAAGATTTGTTGCTCAGTGCAAGTCATTATCAGAATTATTTTAATCAGAAGTTCTTTTTCAAGAATTATACCGGGGCACTCCTTTCCCCTCAGTCATTTCAAGAGTTGAAGCCATGATCGATTTATCCTCAACAACCAGCTAATCAGGGGCAATCCCCAGGCAGCGCTTCAGTCCTTCCTCCAAGGATCATCATTTTCGATACAATTCACAAGTGTGTTAGAAGTGTTTCTCAAGATATTTTCTCTCTAAGCAGAGTTGGCAGTGTTCCCTGTGTTGAGGAATCAGAGTTTCCATCTTACCTCCACAAAAGAGTCAATCTCCATTGTCATAAACGTCTGCATTACATACTACATGCATAGATCATTCATATATCATGCATCACAAAATTCATATATCATGCATCACAAAATTCATATACCATGCATAACAAGAGTGTTTTATCATCATTTGCATTTCCCGGGGTCTTGTTACAGTCAATATTTTATCTTGCGGTCAAAGTCCAACTTACTCGGTACCTACCAAAAGAGATGTCTTGTTTCCCGTATATTCAATGCATTTCTGAATATACCAGAATATTTTTTTCCAAAGTTCATTCAATGATTTTTCTGAGTGTCTTTGATGATGTTTTCCAGAGTTCATTCAATGTCCTGCTGAATGTCTCTGATGTCTTATTTCCCGTATATTCAATGCATTTCTGAATATACTCGAACCTTTTTTCCAAAGTTCATTCAATAATTTTTCTGAATGTCTTTGATGATGTGTTCCAGAGTCCGTTCAATGTCCTTCTGAATGTCTCTGATGTTTCGTTTCCTGTATATCCAATGCATTTCTGAATATACTCGAACCTTTTTTCCAAAGTTCATTCAATGATTTTTCTGAATGTCTTTGATGATGTGTTCCAGAGTCCGTTCAATGTCCTTCTGAATGTCTCTGATGTTTCGTTTCCTGTATATCCAATGCATTTCTGAATATACTCGAATTTTTTTTTTTTTTCCGAAATTCATTCAATGATTTTTCTGAATGTCTTTGATGATGTGTTCCAGAGTCCGTTCAATGTCCTTCTGAATGTCTCTGATGTTTCGTTTCCTATATATCCAATGCATTTCTGAATATACTCGAATTTTTTTTCCCGAAGTTCGTTCAATGATTTTTCTGAATGTCTTCGATGATGTGTTCCAGAGTTCATTCAATGATTTTTACGAATGTCTTGATGATGTCTTCAGTCCGTTCAATGTCCTACGAATGTCTCGATGTTTTGTTTCTGTATATTCAATGCATTTACGAATATGCTCGAATATTTTCGAAGTTCATTCAATGATTTTTGAATGTCTTGATGTTTTCCCAGAGTTTGTCTCACATCATACATCATTAAAAATGTAAAAAAAACATTGCATTCAACGCTTTCTCATTATATTTTATCCACATACCATCGCATCTCGGGGCAAAATTTTGGGTTTTGATATTTAATTATCTCCCAACTGCGATAATATGAAGCTTGATCATCTCCATATCATCGGTTGAAGATATTTAAATAGGAAGCTATTGCACCCAAATTTTACCACTATATTTTCTACTTGCATTATATTTAAAATTAAAAAAGCAGTCATTCACTCATTGCATTTGCATCATTTAAATCGTATTTGAATTGACCAAAGTTAGTTTAAATTGATGTTTGCATCGTTTTAGTTGTAAAATACATTATGTTACTTCATGCATTTTACCTCTCTCATCTATTGCATTGATTTTAAATTATTTATATGTCGGTGATATCGATATTTCGATTTTATAAGCAATTGTTAAAAGCAATTCGATCTTCTTGCGAAAATTAGCGGAGAAAATATTTCAAGTTTTCATTTTTACTCTTTGCTTTATGAATCGTGTCGCGTAGATCATGAAAATATTTCTCCCTAATTTTCGTCTGGTTTGAAGACTCGTATTTAGCGTAAGTATTTTAAAATCGGGTATTCTTTATTATCATTTTATTTTAATTTTAACCATTTCAATAATTTTTCTTTAATTTACAAGACTCGTAATTTATTTTAATGTGTTCATATTATTTTTCGGATAATTTATTGTCAGAACTTTTATCATTTTTAACAATTTTAAATGTAAATTTTATCTAAAAAAAAATCAAACAAAAATATGTTTGGGCTTGTTGATTTTACCAAATCCATTTTAGGCCCATTTTATAATTAGGGGTATTATTGGCATTTTAAAAAAATTGGAAAAACCTAATTGTATTGTATATATATGTATGTTACTCACTGTTGAGGGGAGGACAATTTGAAAAAACTTGAGAAACGGAAACAGAGGCGGAGATTAAAGAAAACAAAAATTATAAACAAAAACTCTATCTTTCCCCTTTCCACCGTTTCCTCCTTGATTCATATCACCCAACCTTTGTCAAGCTCTCTTCACCGTCCCTGTTTCTACTTCCTCCGCTGGAACCCACTCTACCGCGACCCTCCATTCCAAACATCAACCTTCTCCTTTCCAATCGCCGAATCACCCCACACTTCCTTCAAACCCGCTCTCCTTCCCTCCTCTCCGTTCGAGCTCCCCCTGTCACGTTCTCTCCCTCTCCGTCGGAACCCTCTTATCCACTGCCCTCTTCCGTGAACCATCCATCTTCATCAACGTCGAACTCCCTTCGCCATACCCTATCCAAATCACCAGAAACAACCATCCCTCTGTCGCATATCATCTTCTTCATCCAAATCGCAACACCCATCTTCATTCCACATACGCGTCTCACTTTCCTCACACCCATCGCGTACCCATCGGCCATCTTGACAAACACTCTATTCACGGACCCTTCATTCTTCCACTCATTACAACAACAAACCCATTGTTCTTCCTCGGTCAATACTCCCTTCACCCCTACGTGTGACCTTACTTCATCGCCCGGTGTCTCCGTCTCACTCAACCGCCTTCCAGCCACCACTCCTTGTTCTCGCCCGTGACTCTCCGTCGCTGCTCGACATCCGTCAAGAACACGCCACACCATTGTTTGAGAGCTCGGCGGTTTCGACGTTCGGGTAACTTTTGATTCCTCTTGTTGGTGTGTTTGTAGAAGTTCAATGGTTGTGATCTTGTGAACATTACGTGGTTGAACTTTGAACTCGCTTCCTTTTCTTCCGACTATATATTACGGTTGTGCTAAAATCGCATCAATGGCATATTGTTTGTTTGGCATAAAATCGATATCGGTATTAAAGCATGTAGTATCTTGGTGTCCTGTTTCCTATTTTTGTAATAGTGTATTATGTTTCAGTACGTGATAAATTGGCAAGTTTCGAATGATTGAATCTGTTTGAAAGTCGGTATTGCGTTGAATTTGTAAGCCGAGTCCTGTGAAATTCTTTTAGTTCGATTCTGTTTTACTTCAGATTGCATTAGTTTGTTAAATTTGGCGTGGTTTTGTGAATTCTCTTGAAATCGTGAGTTTTGGTAACTGCTAGTTTCGATGATGGTTAACAATGATACCGCATTTAATTGTGCGCGATCTGGCCGAGAAGCTGTCATGGGAAGCCATGCTATTTTGTTTTTTTTCTCTTTTAATTAGTGTTGATATCCATGTTTTTGGTTTCAATGATGGTTTAGTATCGATGATGCGTTTATCCGCGTTTAATACAAACCGAGAAATCATTAGGAGTATCACGATTTTGCATTATTCTCATTTTAATTGAACTTTATGATTTGAAAGTTGTATGGTTTCGATGAAGGCTAAATGATGATACCGTGTTAACTCGCGTGTAAACCTAGCCGAGAAATTATGCGGGCAAACTTTGTTGTTATTTCCTTTGAGGCAATTTTAATATTTGTCGTAACATTATTTTTATCACTATTCTCAATTAGAGTTCTAACCGTGTTACTATGTCTTATTTCATTTCGAATTTGGATTGTGAGTAAAGTAATATTAGTGTTGTTTCGATGAAGGCTAAATGATGATGCCGTGTAAATCCGTGTGCAAATCTAGCCGAGGAACATGTCGAAATACCGTGTATTATGTTATTCTTGCTTCTTTTAATTTCGATTGAATTTGAGATAAGGATTCCATATTGGTTTCGATGATGGTTCAAGGTCTATGTCGCATTATTTGCGTAAGATTTAACGAGAATCAATTTGTATTTGAGCGATGGAATTTTGGATGCAATGACAATGGTGTTTGGTAGCTTATTTGATTTAAGTGGAATTTTTGAGTGTTTCTTAATAAAATTAAGTTGCTGCCCGTTTCGATTCATGTGGTTTAAATCGCTTAAAACTCAATTTTCCGTTTTCAATTGATTAATAGCGTGAGTTCTTTGGTTAGTCCATTTGTGAATCGAATTACTCGCATATTTATTTGTTTTAGTCCTTCCGTTAATGTACATACATACTAGTTTCATTTTAATTCTATTACTTTGTAAATAATATCTTGTTCATGTTTTCGATTACAATTGGTTGCTTATCCATGAATATTCATTTAATTGCATTTCGATTTCATATTTTGTTTACTAACCATTTTCGATTTATTGCAATTTCATGTTTATTTTATCCACTCATGCTACTAACGAGTTTTTTTGTTTGTGTAGACATTCAAGGATTATTCGAAACAATTACTTTCAATTAACATTTATCCTTGTTCATTAGCATATCCATATTCTTGTTTTTGTTTTTATTTTTATTTAATATTTAACAATGTACATACAATATACTTGCATTTTATTTTATTTTATATTTTATCTGTAAATATAATTATACTTAGTATTATTTTATTTCATATATTTAGTCTTGTAAATATTACATACATACTATTTTATTATTATACTTTATTTATTCATTCGTTCGAATTATATACTAATCTCCCCTTATATAAAATTCTTAGAATTAATTTCTAGAGTTTATTCTAATTAATTTTTTAAAATACAAGCGACACAATAATCGATATTTAAGTTTCACGTATTTAATTTGTTTGTATACTTTTAACATTTTAAATTTACCGTTTCCTCTTTAATTTCAATTTATCCCCATTCGAATAATGTATCCCAATCCCTTGTTGCATTGTAATTAATTTATCGCTTTCTATTTTATTTTACCGTTTAATCCCATTTATAATTCATGTATCCCTCTCCCAAAAACAATTATTGTAATAATTATCTAGTGCACATTTATTTTATTTTAATTTAACTCACTTACACAAAAACAAAAATCTTTTTCAACTAATAATTGTAAATCATTTTAAACCCGTAAGTCGACAAAGCTACGAGCGTCGCGATGACCACACACACACATACGCTTGATCCTGGGCCTTCTTACGGTGAGCCTATTTGATTAATTGTTCCAATTAGTCGTTATAGTGAACTAGCCCACTTTGCTAGTACACATGTAATTTAATTATTTTTATACTTAGGTTGGCCACCTTGTATGGGCTTTGTCGATTTTATTTGTTATTTACAATTATCTTGATCACGATTCTTTCTCCATTCACCAAGTACTTAAAACACTTTTCAATAAAACTCGATCCAACGTCGAATCTTCTTCTCAAACCTCGATCCAGCGTCGAGTTATTTTCAAAAATGAATTTCTACAAAAAGAACACTTGGATGAGATTTGTTTTAATGGTTAGAGGTTAGCGATTAAAACAAATCGAAGTTTCTAATTGATTAGAGGTAACCCAATAAATTGAAAACTTCAAATCCATGTTCTAAAATAAAAAACATGGTGCTATGGTATTTAATTAAATTGTTAGAGGATATACGATTTAATTAAAATGTAAAATATTTGGGCCATTAGAGGTAACAATGACTTAAATACTTTATTCCATACATAATAAAAGTGAACTTTGTTTCACCTCACTCTTTTCATAATAAGGATTTTGGATGAGAGATGATCGGTTGACCTCGATCACCAATCTCGAGTATTGAATCGTTAGAGGATATCCCAACGTTTTGGTACTCGTCATCCACAATTTAAAATCAATTCAACTCACTCAAACTTCTTTGTGCGCTCAAGCACCATTTACCTTTAAACCCTTTTCAAGATTAGACATGATTCATTTATAATTGAGATGCTTCTTCCTCTATTCCCAAGGTTTTCGACTTCTCCACTTGAGTACTAGAGGTGTTCTCAAACCCTCCCTCATGTCGGTAGCGTAGTCCTTTATTTCTTTATCACACCTTGTGGACATTAGACGAGTCTTCTCCTTTAAAAATGACGACTTGTCTTTTCATTTAAAATCAATCAACAAACAATTATTTTCTAGAGGAACTACGGAGTTTTGACTTTCCCATTGCGAGGGAGTCGTGAGGCACGCGGTTTCAAAATCGTGTCAAACTCAAAAATAATAAAAACATTTCTCCTCTCTTTCTTTCTATTTTAAACTTAGAAGATCGTAAATTTTCACACTAACACACAACCACACTTTGAACTAAATGGGTACCATCGAGTCACGATGGATGTAA
Source organism: Vicia sativa (assembly GCA_021764765.1). Classification (NCBI taxonomy): domain Eukaryota; kingdom Viridiplantae; phylum Streptophyta; class Magnoliopsida; order Fabales; family Fabaceae; genus Vicia; species Vicia sativa. The sequence continues at coordinate 70,035,662 of CM038793.1, forward strand.
GTCTAATACCTTCCCTTGCATAACCAACTCCGAACCTATATCTCTTAATTTAGTAGGTGTCTTGTCCGATTTTTGTGGGTTTTATCTATATTTTCCGTTCTTTTAGAACAAATAAAATTAGGTGGCGATTTCCTTTGTTTGTTTTGAAAATTCATTTAAATTGAAATGATTTTTGAAAATCGAGTTACCTCACTGTTTAAAACTAACTAGGCCACGATTTGGGCCTCCAAAGTCGATTTTTTTCATAATATTTTTTAAAAATCCGGACCCTTGGCCTTGATCCTATCGCCGTAGCGAAGTTCTGCCGGATGGGTCACGGTCTGTGGCGCGTGCGGCAGCGGTCTGCAGTGCGAAATTAAGAAAACAACAAAATTAACGGTGCGGGCAAGTGTAAATGAGTTCAAGGAAGAATACTTACAATGTTGGGGTGCCTCCCAACAAGCGCTTTGTTTAACGTCGGTAGAGCTCGGCGGTTCATGATGATCATTGATCATCAAATCAACATCATGATTTGCTCCTTGAAATTGTAAACCTCTTTGATTTCCTTCTCGCGCATCATTTCGGAGCGTCAAGTTTGTTCTTGGAATTCGTTGTTTCTTCAAAAGCTTGAAAGCGACCTCTTTATCTTGCACTCTTACTTTCATAATTTCATTGTCGACATCAATCATCATCGAGCCGTCTTCATGAATGGTCTTCCAGAATTAATGGTATCTCTCGATCCTCCTTCATGTCAATTACCACAAAATCCACGAAACAAGTACTTGTCCACCTTTACTACCATGTCCTTAATAACTCCATAAGGTGAAATGGTTGACTTGTGCAAGTTGCAAAGCCATTTTGTAGACTCCATTCTAACATTCCCCGATCTTTTAACAATGGATAGCAATTAAATTGATGCTAGCCCTAGATCGATCAAACCATTACCCTTGAATGCATCTCCAATGGCCACAGCAGCGTTACACTCCGGATCGAATTCTTTCCTTTGGAAGAGCTTGCTTGAGTATGGAACTACAATTAGCATCAAACACTATTGTCTCCTTATCCTTGTGCCTCTTCTTCCTTGAGGCATATCCTTCATAAATTTCACATATTTGGCATTTGCTCAATGCTTGGAAAATGGAATGTTTATGTGAATTTAAAACATCCATAAATCGAGCATATTGTCTTGCCTTCTCCTTCTTGATTGCATGAGGGTAAGGTACATTTTGAATGGGAGCCGCGCTTTCTTCTTTACTTCCCTTTTTATTCTTCCTTTCCTTCTTCTCTTTCTTTTTACTTCCTTTACCTTGTTCCTTCCCCTTTTCAACTAAGTTTGCCTCCTTTTCGACTAAATCTCCCTCAACAAATAATCTCTTATTTTCAACTACATCTTTCGATTCATCTTCTTTTACAATGTCATCGTTTTGTTCAACTACAACTTTAGCCCTTTTGTGAACTACTTCATTGTTTTCAACTAAATCATCTTCCACATCAACGTCATTAATTTTTTTGGAGGGAAGGTAAGGATAAGGTAATTTTCTCCATGGATAAGTGACTTCTTTCTCCTTCCCCTTTCTCATCTTCTTCTTCTTTTCCTCGACATTCTCCTTTTCAACTACATCGTTTTCTTTTTCATTTTCAACTAACACCTCCGATTCATCCTCCTCAACTTCTTCATCGCTTTCACAATCTGTCATCTCATTTTGGCTTATAGTGAAAATTGCTTTGCAATACTCCTTCGGGTTTGTTTGAGTGGTTGGGAAAATGATGTCGAAGCTTTTGTTCGGAAAGTTGTAGCGAGTTGTCAACTTGAGTTTCCAAGTTCTTGATAGATGCCTCCGTGCTCTTTTTATTAGCCATTGAGGCTTGCATAAATTGAGCTAGAGTGTCTTGAATGTTGGAAGATCTCACTTGACTTTGAGGTTGGTTTTGTTGTTGGCCTTGAGTTTGTTGTTGACTTTGATTTTGATTTTGATTTTGTGTTTGATATGGTTTTCCTTCCTTGGTTATTGTTCTCTTGCCTCCACCCTCCTTGATAACCTTGATTACCCCTTTGTTGGTAACCTTGGTTTTGATTTTGATAAGGGTAAGGGCTCGTTGTTGGTACCCTTGGCCTTGGTTGGCCACATAGTTAGCTTCCTCATTCTCAGGAGGACAAAGCCGATTTTATGATCTCCTTTGCAATTCACAACAAGCTATTTGGTGAGCTTGCTTATTTGATGCTCCTTGTAACTCCATGATTTGTTGAGGAGTTTAGCCATTTGTTTTGTCAATTCTTCAACTTGTTTAGCAAACAATTTGTTTTGCGCCAAGTGCTTCATGACTCGAACCAATTTCTAAAACTCCGTTTTCACTGTACACCTCCTTGATCATGTTGAGTTTGATGATCATTCCTACCCATCTTCTCAATTATTTGGATTGCTTCATACGGTGTTTTGCCATCAAAGAACCTCCGTAGTGGCATCAACAACAATTTGTCTTGAGGTTGGAGACCATTTGGAAAATATGAATTTGTGTAAGCTCGTCAAAACCATGGCTCGGACACTTCCTTAGCATAGACTTATATCTTTCCATACCGATTCAAAGGCTCGTTTACTCCTTGCGAAAATACCGAGATAGCCGTCTTAGCCTCCATGAAGCGTGATTGAGGGAAAAAGCGTTCAAAAACTTTTCCTCAAAGCGTTCCAATTAGTCATTGTCTCTTGCAATTGATCAAGATACAAATCTTTTGCCTTCCCACTAGAGAATGAGTGAAAAGCCTTTGGAAATATTGTTCTTCTTGGTCTTAGAGCACCGCCGCTCCGCGATCTCATAAAACTTGGTAAGGTGAGTGTAAGGGTCTTCATGGTCGTAGCCATGAAATGGACTTGCATAGAAGTTGAAGCAAGCCGTTTTAATTCTTGACCCTTGCATTTGCTTGTCGGGCAAATTGAGCATTATGGCGAGGGCTATTGACACCGGCCCCGTGATGGTGGTGGTGGTGGTTGATTCTCCTCCATAGTGGTGACTTCTCCAAACACGGGTGGTGTTGAAGAAGTGGATGCTTCTCCTCTTTCTCCTCTTTCTTGCCTTTGCCTAGCTTGTCTTTTCTTCTTTTAGCACTACTATTAAGTCTCCTAGCCGTCCTTTCAATTTCGGGATCAAAAGGGTTGGTCGTAGGAATACTTCCCGCATAAACTAATTCTGAAAAGTCTAGCCACACAAAAGAAACAAAGAGATTAGTAGAAAAGTCTTAAAACACACAACTATTGCTATACTAACAACATCAAGCGCCAATCCGGACGGCGCCATTTGTTGTAGGATTTTCCGTGAACAAAGTATTTTAATTATCGATTCCACGAGATTGGTGCATGTTATAGTCTTTCAATAGATAAGTACGCTTTAAGATGATGTAACCAAAGGGTTTGTTATCTACTCTACTAGAACCATGAGTTTCCAAACAACAACTAAATTAATTCTTTCAAAGAGTTATAGTTTGGATTAGAGAGAGTTTGAGATTGTTTTCAAGTTAAGAAGGCATGTCAAGATTAGTTTCATTGATCTAGTTTCATACATATTCATTTTAATCAAGTGATGAACATAATAGATGATTTCTACAAATACATATCCTCTCGATCTTGTAGATTTCCCACCAAGATTGTGAATGTTATCATGTTAATCCTTGCATGATTTCTCACTACAACTATTAGCATGATAATCATTAAGTTCAATATTTTGTAAACTCTAACACACAAATCTATTCCTAGCATTTGTTTATGAGAGGATGAATATCCTAGGTCACTTTGAAATATTCTTTTCAAGCAAAACTCAAAGCATAAAGATGAAGAACAAAGATATTCAACTATATTAATCATCAACCATGTTCATACACCAATGGATTAAAAGAAATACATACTATAAAGATCAACTACCTCTAATCTTGACACAAAAGGAGCTTAGCTACTCATTTCCATGGTTGCCTTGCTCTCAAGATTGTTGGTAGAGATGATGAACATGAGAAAATCAAGAGAAAAGCTATGGTTTTTCCTAAACTTGCCTAGATTTTACAAAGATGAAAGATAATGATGGTCTATGTTTTCTTGCTTCCTTTACAAGCCAAAAGGTCTGGTGAAGTGATGGGTTGGTGGCTCAAAGGTGAAAGCATGGGCTGTCCTTTTTCAATTTCAGTGATGGTTAAGTCCTGCACTCATGTGGCTGTACATGCTTCCCTCTTCAAAATTATCTTCAAAAGAATCATCCTAAAGCTCTTCAAGTACCCTTGAATCCAAGCTTGGGAGAATTAGTTAATAAATTCCTACAATTAAGAGTAACTAAAGTCAAATAATATATATATTAAACAAAACTAGATAAAAACCTAATTAAAGCAAAATACTAGAATAAATATACAAATTAAATACAAAGACATTGTTAAGGACCACAAAATAATGTACAAAATAACTACAAATTGGTCCTTAACAAGTCTCTTTTCAAAAATTATTTGTCACCATAAAATCCAAGTCTTTAAATTGTTGGTTGCTAGACCAATTATTTAAAAACTTGTGTCAAATGAACTCCGAGTCTTTAGGTCGTTGGATGCTAGACCAATTGTTTAAAGAATCCTAATAACGTGAACCTCGTTTCACTTCACATTTTTCACAAGAAAACATTTTGGGATGAAGATGACTTGTTGAGCATTGAGCTCCTCTGGTTTCTAGTATTTGAATCGTAGGATGCTAGTCCTATTGTTCGGTACTTTTCACCCACATTAAAATCAATTCAACTTATCAAACCTTGCCCACATTCAAGTCCTTTTTCAAACTCACATCACTCACACACGATCTTCTTTCGTTCACACGTGAATTGCACTAGTGATGTCTTATCGTCTACGTATGATTAAGCTCCTATTTTCATAAATAAAAACAACCAACCAACAAATGTTCTCGCAACTGAGAACTATTTAAGCTCTGACTTTCCCATCGCACTTGGGGAATACGTAGGCACGAGATTCTAGCATCTTGGCGAGCACACTTTCAAAAAATTAAAATATGTTTCCTCTCTTTTTTGCATAGTAATTAGAAGATAGAAAATTTACTTTTGAAACACACAAACACACTTAGAACTAAATGGGTCCCATCGAGTACGATGGATGTGAGGGGTGCTAATACCTTCTCCTTGCATAACCGACTCCCGAACCTGCATCTTTTGGTCCCGACGACCATTTCATTTCATTTTTCATTTCTTGGGTTTTATCTATATTTTCCCTTTCCTCATTAGGAATAAATAAAGTTAGATGGCGACTTTATTGTATTTTTAATCGAATTAGTGAATTTTTTTATTAGCGTCAACACATCTAACGTACATTCACTCATACACTGTGCATAGCTAAACTACATTCGCATATGTTGATGATCAGAGTGTTTTTCATCTTTCCAATATAATGTCAGTTTTAAGAAGAAAAAGTTCATCTTTCCATTTTCTCTACTGAATTTGTTCCTCGTGGAAGAATAGGGTCTCGACCCTCTTTGTAAGCTCTTGTGTTTGTGCAAATTTACCCTTTTCCGGCTTAATTTTTGTTTGAACTCTAGTCTCCAAGCGATATTATTACCTTGTTCTTCATAGAATATGAGTTCTAATTGGGAAGTATAGTTATGTCAGGAAGATCTCATTTCTCCAACAGTGTTGTTACAATCTTTTCATAACAGCAACTGATAGTCTCTTTCCACAAGCGGTTGGTTTTCCCCAACAAGTTTGTTAATGATAATTTAGTCTCCTTCTGGAAACCCGATGGGGAATCTCCTACTGTGGATTGACCGTATTTATCCAGCAAGTTGAATACGTGTTGTGGAAATCTCCGATAAGTGATCTAGAAGCTCATTGTTGGCTAATTCCCATGGTTGTTCACAACAAAGATTTGTTTCGATGAATGGCGACCTTGTCTTTATAGAAGGTAGTTTATCGAAGATTTTTTGTCCCTATAAATGAAGACCTTATCTTTATGGAATGTAGTTTATCAAAGATTTGTTATTCCGATGAATGGCAACCTTATCCTTATCAAAAGTAGTTTATCGAAAATTTGTTGTCCCGATGAATAGCAACCTTATCTTTATGGAAGGTACTTTATTAAATATTTTTTATTCTGATGAATGGAAACCTTGTCTTTATGGAAGGTAGTTTATCGAAGATTGTTGTTCCCATGAATGGAAACCTTGTCCTTATAGAAGGTAGTTTATCGAAGTTTGTTATTCCGATAAACGACGACCTTGTCTTTATGGAAGGTAGTTTATCGAAGATTTGTTATTCTAATGAATGATAACCTTGTCTTTATGGAAGGTAGTTTATCGAAGATTTGTTATTACGATGAATGGCAAACTTGTATTTATGGAAGGTAGTTTATCGAAGATTTTTTATTACGATGAATGGCAACCTTGTCTTTATGGAAGGTAGTTTATCAAAGATTTGTTATTCTGATGAATGGAAACCTTGTCCTTATGGAAGGTAGTTTATCAAATATTTGTTATTCCGATGAATAGAAACCTTGTATTTATGGAAGGTAGTTCGTCGAAGATTGTTATTCCGATGAATGGAAATCTCGTCATTATGGGAGTGTTCGTTGTTGATGTGTTGAATACTCAATGGTGGAATTTGACTCCTTGGTTGTATGATACGTGTTGTTACCTTTTTCGGATGAAGTGCTTAAACATCCGGGATGCTTGCATAATGGGAATCAAATGAACATCTTGATTATCACGAGGGAAGATTACTCTAAGACTACTTGAATGGCTTTTGAAGAATCATCATAATCTGGCAGCGTGCCAAGGTTGACCAATCTCGTCGATATGTAGGGGCATGTTTATTTTACGTGTTTCACTCGGGTTTGAAGTTGGTGTATGGTTGACGGTTTGCGGATGCACGATTGTTCATCGAATGAGATTCCTAAATCCTAGAGAATTTTCGATACGGGTTCCTCCCGGTGAGTCATTCCTATCTTGAAATGGTGTTTAGAAGTTTATTAGGTTGATTTGTTCTCCTTGATCAAGCTTTGACTTGTAGATGTCTCTTTTCCGAGTCGCACTCTTCGTTTGCCCAAATCGTTGGTTATCTTGCCCGTGTTTGCATCACCTTTCAAGATACTTGGTGTGTGGTATTCCAAGTGTCTGATACTTTTGAATAATTATACCCCGCCTTTGACCTGAGGGATATTATAGTTCTTCTGCTTTTGTAGACACCATCTCCGGTGCCATTGTCCTAGCAATTTCTGATAGAGTTCGTCTTTGTCTGACATTCTCTTTCTCCTGCAAGTTCATCTTCGTACATATGTTCTTTTTTCCAACAGAGTTCGTATTTTTCCGACATTCTCTTTCTCCTGCAAGTTCATCTTTGCACAGATGTTCTTTCTTCCCAGAGTTTGTCTTTGCCTGACGTTCTCTTTCTCTTTAAAGTTCATCTTCACACAGATGTTCTTTCTTCCCAGAGTTCGTCTTCACCCGACGTTCTCTTTCTCCCGCGAGTTCGTCTTTGCCCGATGTTCTCTTTCTTATCGAAGTTCGTCTTCGCCCGATGTTCTCTTTCTATTACCAGTTCGTCTTCGTGTAATTATTTCTTTCTCCAACGAGTTCGTCTTCACCCGACATTCTCTTTCCCCCTGTGAGTTCGTCTTCGCCCAACGTTCTCTTTCTCCTACAAATTCATCTTCGACAGATGTTCTTTCCTCTTTGAGTTCGTCTTCTCCCGACGTTCTCTTCCCCTGTGAGTTCACCGTTGCCAAGTGGCTTCTCATTGTTTAGAAGTGCAAAATTAACATTGCCCTTCGTACTAAAAACTTGTTTTGGAGTTCGTCTTTGCGCGATGTTCTCCCTTTTATGGATTCTCGTGTTGAATACTCCAATGGGTGGAATTTTGACTCACTGGTTGTATGATCTGTGTTGTTACTTTTTCAGATGAAGTATCCTGGTTTAAGAAATACTTCCAACATGTCTTTGTTGATGTGAGAAAGCTCTTTTGAGATTTAATCTATTATTTATGTTGTCTTCTTACCACCTTTTGGTCAGAAACAATTCTTGGTGTTTATTCAGGGTTAATGGTTTACTATCTTTAGAAAGTTGGTGTCACTCCTTTGTTTTGCTAACTCCTTTATGAGGAGATAGATTATCGTCTATCTAAAGATTGTTGCTATTGTTCCCATTCCCCTGTGGAGATCATTATATTAAATTGCATAACCATTAAGCATTGCATAACCATTAAGCGTTACATAACATCTTAGGGCCAAAAATAAGGCTCATATTATATTTAAGTATCTTCTATCCCATTGAGGAAAAGGTTCCCCTATTATCTCCAGAGAGAAGACTCTTAAATAACGATAGTTATTGCACCTAATTTTCCCCTAAGATTCACTCATACTCCCTATCATTTCATGGAACAAACATCACAATTTGAATCTACCTCTCTCTCCTATCTTTGGCTTTGTCATTAGGAGATCACCAAGTACCTTGTGTATGTGTTTATTTCTTTGTGTGATTATTGATACATGTCTAACAATGATATGTTTACACTTTGCTTGCTAAAAGTCAATAGGTCCATGTGTTTATTTCCATGCCTTCTCTCCTCAATTCTCAAGATTTCAAAAGTATTGTCTCTCATTGAAGACTTCTCTTGTTATCAAACATTGTTTCTTATCTTGAGTGTATGCTTCAAATTTAAAGAGTTCTCAACCTATGGCAATCTATCACGGAAGAGATCATCAAATTCAAAGAGTTCTCCAAACTATGGCAATCTATCCTGAAATTAGGGTTTTAGACTTTTAAGGATCATATCTTGATGTTTGTATGATGTTTGTGGATGATTCCAAAGTCATTTGATTCTCAAGAGGACTTCTAATATGTATATTATTAGATCGAGGGTTTGATTGATGAAAAGATTGTTTTAGAGGTCTTTGATTGCCCACTCTCTAGATTGATGCTTCATTCATCTTGTATGACTTCAAAGGATCATAACTTGGTCATCCCTTGTCTCCTTGAGCTCATTTTTCTTTCATAATGAACCTAAGGATGTCTAATGCCACTTAGTTCAATTGGTTAGAAGAGATAATTCATGGAATCTTGCTTATGAAGTTAAAAGATTACAAGTCCTTAATGAACTTCTCAAATTTTGACAATCAACTTCAAAAGATCATATCTTGATCATCACTTATCATCTTGAGGTCATTCTTGTTGCAAAAAAATCTTGAATATGTGAACTTTATCTCCATTTAAGTTTTGAAGATTGAACGTTAATGCCATTTGAGAATTCCATTCCAGTACCGTTAGACACAGTATTGAAAATTGCTATGCGTTTAAGTGTAAGGTACAGGATCTTATTGACTCAAAATCTATTGAGTTGGAAGCTCAACCACTGCAAGACATGCATAATGTCATGCAGAATTCAACGCCACAACGACCGAAGGCACCAAGGAAGTTTGATCCTCTGCCGTTGTATTTCAATGCATTGTTTTCCCTATTACGACAGGCGAAGCTGATTGAATTGCGTACTTTGAAAATTGATCCTATTAAGCTGCCAAGGGATTTTGATGCTGAAGCCTGGTGTGATTTCCATTCTAACGGGCAAGGGGATTCCCTTGAGAATTGCGTAGCTTTCAAGTGTGCAGTGCAAGACTTAATTAATGTAAAAGCTATCAGTTTCGCACTAGATGGTCAATTTTGGATGCCCGCATAACTCAACAAATGTAAAAACTTCAAAGTGTATCATCAAAAGCGACAAGTCCACCCTGAGTCAAGTCTCCTCAACGTCAATTTCAAAGTTCATTTGCATTCTAATTTGTAATCTCACTTGGTTGTTCTGTACATAGTTGTATGCAAAACATTTTCATCTTCTGAATGTTAAATATAATGCATTGAATATGTTTGTCTTGAACTAATCCATTCGTATTCATCTATAATTGTTTTCAAATGCTTTTGATACTTAACTCTTGTTAATAAAGCAAAACCTCTGTAGGGAGGATGACGAACAACATACCAAGAGTCTCAAACGATATTGCTTTTGAATAAAAACCTTGTTGACAATGTACATGCCTTGTTTCAAATCCCCAAACACCAGAGATATAAGGGAGTTAGACCCTCTTCAACCCCTTTGAGCCTTGAAGTAGTAGTCGAACTTTGTAATAAGTCCCGTAGGAAAAAAATAAAGGGAAAATGTTTGGAAAGAAAATTGGCAAGCCAGAAAGGCAAGGATAGTCAAATAACATCCTCAGTGAATAACAAATTCGTGTGATCGGGGCACTAAAGCAAAAAGGGATAGTGGTGTCGTGTCCAGAAACTTCGTCCTTATCAAAGTCAAAGTTATGCGATCAAGAAGCTGCGATGGTTCCTCGACCATCATCAATTTCCTCTTGTGAGAGATGATTGCTCGTATCAAGTTAACTTAACTTAGGTTTGGAGAACATCGTGAAGGGGTGGGCACCAAATATTTTGAGCCTAAAATCCTTCTTTCTTAAATCCATGAACGAGGCCACATTACAAACCTTAAAAGTCCTAAGCGAATCATGGTTAATTTGAAAGCTAAAAATACGAGCATAGTATCGACTCCTAGGAGGTATTCTATAACTTTTGAGTTGGTATCACTCAATCTTTTGTTATCTTTTGCACAGAAAAATACGATGTTCGACATCTTTTCAAAAGCTTTTTGTTTCAAGACAATCATAGGATTTGCATTAGAATTATCATTCTTAGGACAAAACATTCTATGCATATGAACAAGTGCTTAAACATCCAGGATGCTTGCATAATGGGAATCAGATGAACATCTTGATTATCACGAGGGAAGATTACTCTGAGACTCTGTTGAATGGCTTTTTGAAGAATCATCATAATCTAGGGCAGCCGTGCCAAGGTTGACCAGTCTCGTCAGAGATGTAGGGGCATGTTTATTTTCTGTGTTTCACTCGGGTTTCGAAGTTGGTGTATGGTTGACAGTTTGCAGATGCCTGATTGTTCATCTGAATGAGATTCCTAAATCCTGGAGAGTAATTTTCGATACGGGTTCCTCCCGGTGAGTCATTCCTAAGCGAAATGGTGTTTAGAAGTTTATTAGGTTGATTTGTTCTCCTTGATCCAAGCTTTGACTTGTAGATGTCTCTTTTTCCAGTGAGTTGCACGCTCTCTTCGTTTTCCCAAATTGTTGGTTATCTTGCCCGTGTTTGCATCACCTCTCTTCGTTTTCCCAAATCGTTGGTTATCTTCTGCTTTTGTAGACACCTTCTCCGGTGCCATTGTCCTATCAATTTCTAATAGAGTTCGTCTTCGTCTGACATTCTCTTTCTCCTGCAAGTTCATCTTCGTACATATGTTCGTTTTTGCATCAGAGTTCGTCTTTTCCTAACATTCTCTTTCTCCTGGAAATTCATCTTTGCACAGATGTTCTTTCTTCCCAGAGTTCGTCTTCGCCCGACGTTCTCTTTATCTTGAATGTTCATCTTCGCACATATGTTCTTTCTTCCCAGAGTTCATCTTCACCAGACGTTCTCTTTCTCCCACGAGTTCGTCTTCGCCTGATGTTCTCTTTCTTATCGGAGTTCGTCTTCGTCCGATGTTCTCTTTCTATTACCAGTTCGTCTTCGTGTAATTATTTCTTTCTCCAACGAGTTCGTCTTCACCCGACGTTCTCTTTTTCCCCGTGAGTTCGTCTTCGCCCAATATTCTCTTTCTCCTACAAATTCATCTTCGACAAATGTTCTTTCCTCTTTGAGTTCGTCTTTGCCCGATGTTCTCTTCCCCTGTGAGTTCACCGTCGCCAAGTGGCTTCTCATTGTTTAGAAGTGCGAAATTAACATTGCCATACATTGGTGAAGATTTTGATATCTATGATTCAAATAGGAGTCACTGAGCTCGAAATGAAATGATGTTAGTATTCATTGGAATGAGGCAAATACCATGATTTGAAATGAAAGAATCAGCTCTTCGATCAAATATATTGAAACTAGGAGTTTCGAGTAGCGAATATGATGATATATGTAGAAGGAGCTTCGAAGTGATAGTAGCGTGGAGTTGAGCAGTGAGTTCGAATCGAAAGGTAGTTGGATATTTGAAATTCAAGCGTGGCGGGATAAATGGAAGTTAAAGCAGAAGCAGTTCGAAGACGTGGAGGCTAGAGAGGCATAGTATTGCATGTCAAAGCGTGAGGCTCTCATAAGTCAGACCGTTATGGTTAGAATAGTATAAATAGAAGTCTTAGTGTTAGAATTTCGTGTGTCGTATCTATTGTACTAAAATTGATAACATTCAAAATACCACATGGATAGGGAAGCGAATGCACGAATGATGTACGTATGATTGCACCACTTTTATCTTTCAATAATGTATCTTTATTTTTCCAGTGTACCTTTATCTTGCATCAATGTCATTTAAATCTTTTACATTCAAAGTCATTTAACCTTCTTTGCATCTAAACGTTTTTCTTTCATTTCGAAACTCTTTACTGTCTGAAACTGTTATGTTAATGTTCTTGTTTTCGAGCTTTTACATACTGCCTTTAAATTCATCTCTTTTACACTTCATGCTTTATTTTGAAAGTCTTTTATATTCAAGAAATCCTTTAAGCATTCCTGCATTTATATACTTTCTGCAATTCGAAGTCTTTATATCGTACTTGTTCGAATTAGTCTTATATTGTTTTACTTAATTTCGATTATCAACTTATTGGACATCATAACCAAACACACTTGAAATATAGATATAAAATATTCAGAAGCGAGCCTTGAACATGAACCACCATTTTAAACTTACGCCAATGACCAATAACCCCATAGGATCAATCTAGTCGATCCTGCAAGTTACCAAAGGGATTAAACAACAATCATAACGCTTGTTTGATAGTTTGGAGGACTAGCGGTTGTTTCACCAGAAATCACTGTGAACAAATTGGCACGCCCAGTGGGACCGAGTTTGGTTGTTGCTAATAGAAATTAACGATTAAAAACTTAATTTAATTAAAAGGTTCTTTCTGAGTAAACAAAGTTCATTAGTATATGAACCTTAGGAGTGGTAGAATAACTAATAGTAACCAACCCACCCGGAAGAAATCGAAATAGTAGGATGTCGGATCCAAGTAACCCACAAGGGAATAAATGCCCATGGAACATGCACTAATGCATCTTTCGACGAGGGCGTCCAACGCGATCCCTTGAGCGCCTTGTCTTCCACAAATAATATGGCCACGAATGGAAGGCGGCTGCTAACAAACAATTCGATCCTAGGTGGTACGGGAACCACTGGGTATCTGGGGATTCATTCCACCATCGAGCACAAACCCATTTCGCTACCCCACCACCAACTAGACCATTTAGTTTCGACATACTAGACCCGAAATTCCGGTATGGAATGCCAACATCCTTTATGGCGGGATTACAAACTTGACGTCGAACGCGCCACCACACTTAGGGTCGTTCGGGCTAATCAATTTATGACAACAACCAGGGTGGTGAGGTTATAGTACGCTGCCCATCTTAACCACAAAATCAAAGGGCTTTTAGGCAGCTAATGGATGACAAGAACCATAACATGATAGAACATTAGCACAAACTATGCAAGAAATCTTTGCCCCAATAGTTCAAAGCGTTCTTGTGACAAACGAGAGAGCGATAATATGAGTCGAATAGCAGATTTCTTCGCCCACCGAAAGGCGAGGAAAGGCATTGGTTTGAGCGAACGACCTATCATAGAAACAGGTTGATGACCCACCTTATAGGCCAGCCAGAGGAGTTAACACAGGGGCAAGAGCGCAAAGGTAGATATCGATGATTTGAGAAGAACCACAAAGGGATTGATAGAACCACCAGCAAGGATTGAAGATTTGAGGCCCCGGTGATTCGAGAAGAACCCCAAGAGGAATCATAGAACCAGGGCAAGGGTCGAAAGACTAGAAGTCCCAAATAAGCCGAGAAGAACAACCCGTAAGAGTTGTCACGGTAGGTGAAACCAAGATGATGGTTGTCCATGGAATTCGAAATGACAACATCCGCGTAAAATAACCTAACCACCATGATAGAAAGGATCATGGCCCAAAACGGTGTTATCTGATTAGAAGGCCAAATTACGCTTCTCCCATGTGCAGATATGTAATCCATATTGATTTGCCTAGAGGATACAAGATCCCTAAATTTACAAAGTTTTTGGAGATACCAATGAATCAACGGCCGAACACATAGCTAGGTATTTAACGAGGGAGACTTAGCAAATAACGAGAACCTTAGGATTAAATATTTCCCAAGTTCCCTTACAAAAAATGCTTTCACATGGTTCACTACTTTGCCCCCTGGATCCATAGATACCTGGACCCTCTTAGAAAGGTTGTTTCATGAATAGCCTATATGGGACAATCCAAGATAAGTCTAAAGGAATTAGCAAGTGTTAAGAGGAAGTTTACTGAACCTATAGATGAATACTTAAATAGGTTCAGACTCTTGAAATCTAGATGTTTCACAGTAGTCCCTGAACATGAGTTAGTCGAAATGGCCGTTGGTGTCCTGGACTATTCTATTCGAAAGAAATTAGACACACAATACCCGGGGATATGGCTCGTTAGCGGATAGGGTTCGAAGTCGAAATCAAGGTGAGAAGGCCGGGTCTAAGAGTAATAAGAAGGAAAGAGTCTCCTATGTCGAAATGGAGGAAGGTGAAGACTACGAATTCGAGGAGATCAAAATAGATCTCATTGAATTGAAGCAGCTCCACCTTACGCTTGTAAACCCTAGTCCCTACAAAGGGAAAGAAATTGTTGAAAATGAAAAAATGATAAATTTCAAAGAAGGTGTATGCTCGATATAACAAAATGTGATGAGATTTTCGACTTACTAGTCAAAGATGGCCAATTAATTGTCCCACCGAATGTCAAAATGCCTCCGTTAGATCAAAGAAAGAAAAGAGGATTTTGTAAATATCATAGTTTCTAGGCCACAAAACCTCACAGTGTTTTTTTCGTGGACTTGATTCAAAATGAAATTAAAGAAGGCGTTTAAACGATAAACCAAAGATGAAGGTGGATGAAGACCCTTTGATATTGCGACACCAACTACTCCGAGCCTTCGAGCATGGGAGACATCAATATGGTGGAAGGCACTAAGGCCTCTACCTTGAAAGAGGATAGCACCGAGTGAGAGTTGGGTGTTGGTGAAGTCAACAATGGAGTCATCAAGACGCCAACGAATCCAGAGCTTTCGGCCGAACCAACTCCAAATTGTTTGAGGAATCCGAAGCACCGAGGGTCGGAGAGCCGAAGAAATTGACACAAAGCATCAAGGCCCGAGGCTCAGCCGAAAAGGTTCAAATTACAAAACAAGCTTCCCCTCAAAAAGAGATATGGGGTACCTTGGGTGAACCCAGTGGGAAGTTCGACTTTCTGGTAAAACATTCTGCTCCAGAGAGTTCGAAAGTCCGAATCGAAGACATCAAACCATCAGAATGGGGAGATGATGGTACAGAAGGGGAAGAGAAAGATGGTAACGTTCCTCAGAAAGAGAACTGGGACACCTTAGGGGAGCCCAGTGGGAAATTTGATTATATGGTAAAATATTCTGCTCCAGAGAGTTCAAAGGTTCGGATCGAAGACATCAAACCATCGATGGGGAGATGATGATGCAAGGAAGATATAGACGCTAATATGGTGGACATGGAGAGACCACATTCGAGATGCGGGAAGTTGAAAGATACCTTAAAAGAGAAATACAAATGGAAGATGGTTATCTCACAGATACTAGCCTAAAACAATATCTCATGCAGCCACAAGGGAAATAAATGATGCTTTGTCCAAGATGCAAGATCATATGCAATGAGAGGATTGCCATGGAGTTCAAACGGAAGCAAAGGCCTGAATCGAGTAAATTGGCGCCAAGATAACCAATTGTTCAAATGTTATCCTAGAGTGGTGAGAGTTTGTTGAATTTTAGTTATTTGGCACAAAGGGGCAACAAAGTGCTTGATTTGCCCAAGGTGTTCAAGAAGATATGACCGAACATGGTGGAGCATTCAAACGATTCCCTTCACCCCATGCGGAATCATAAGGAAGTTGGTCAATGAGTCGCTTCGATGGTAGTCACAACAATGAAAGCACGACAGCCCATATCCAAACGGTGCTCGAAGGGTGACATTTAAATCCTAGAAGTACCAGCGGATAGATGGTCGCAAGTCAAAACCAACAAAGGGAAAGATAGCTGGGGAAATGAGCGAAATGTCATGCCATGGTATACCGGAGACAATCAACACAAAGAAAGAGAGAGGAACCGAGGCTGGAAATTATAAAACCCCATGTCAAGATCCCAATGGCAAAGAACGGAATCGAAGGTCGAGGGAAGGTCTAGCGATAAAGGAGCGCCATTAACAAAAAGAGGCGCCAAGCACCAATCAACCAACAACAAGTAAGCAACTCAAGACAAACCTGTTAGCAGTGAGGCTTTTTCCAAGCAAAACCAGATGAATCAAAAGAATACACCCGAGTCCGTAAGAAGACGAGGATATGCTTACAAATAACTTCAATCAAGGAGAATCCTCCCGAACCTAAATCAATGTGGTATCTCAGACATATCCGACCGCCAGAGACCGAAATCGAAGAACAGAAGAAGAAGACACCATTGATTCGATGAAACATGCACTCCTCGTTATTATGTAATGGATAATGGCGCGGTCGAAGAGCGTAACGCATTCTTTGAACACCCGCACTCCCACAATGAAGAATCATCAAGCCACCTTTGCTCGAGCAAAGGCCGGAGCCCATGGGGTGAACAAGGTCTTAGTAGACGGAGGCGCCGAATCAATCTGATGCCCAAATTCATGCCAAAAGTTAGGCGCTCAAGATGGTGATGTTAGACCTCATAACATGGTTTTATCCAACTATGAAGGGAAGGTAGACAAACATCGGGGTAGTACAAGTGGAGCTAATCGTCGGATCAAGCACTCCACTATGTTCATGGTGATCGCCAAAGCAAATTACAACTTGCTATTGGGAAGAGAGTGGATTCATGGCGTGGGGCAGTCCTCGCCGATGCATCGAGGTTAGTCCTGTGGAGAGAAGATGGATAGTAGAGAACATCAAGCGACCGAGCTACTTCATGACAACAACAATCTAGTCAACAAGAGGAATTATGACAAGTATCGGCTGTAATAGCTCCCACACCCCAAGTGACGAATTGAATGAAACAAGAGATGTACATTACTACATGACCCTTCGCCATGATGGCATGTATTGGGACAGGAAAATAATTAAAGGTGAAGGCACTTCACAAAGACGGCCACAGGCTGGGAATCTGAAGACCCTGATCATGACTGAGTCCTCTTTCTTTGAAAGGATTTCGGCCTATATGTATGAGAACGAATTGAAAGCTTCAGAGGCGCAATAGAACATCTGATTGAAGTAAACGAACTCAAGGGAATGGTCCGAGAGATACACCCTGCGACGAGAACGAAATGGATCAAAGGCTTGATGCCATTTATGATACAGAACCCTTGGGCTTCGAGAAGGATCCAACAAATTCAAGTGCTAAGATGTTGGCAGGACCCACTCAAGAAGTAAATTTGGGGATATCAACACAAAAGAATCACCTATATATAAACTCGTCAAGCCTCAAACAAGAAGTGATCAAGTCCTCAAACGAACAAAGATTGCTTTGCATGGGACTATGATGAAATGCCTGGTTTAAAAAGAGAGTTAGTGGAGCATAGACTTCCAATCAAGGATGGCAAAAAGCCCATCAAGCAGACTCCGAGGAGGTTCGCGCCAGCAGTGCTCACGAAGATCAAAGCGGAGGTCGAGAGGTTGCTACGCTGCAAATTCATCAGAACCACAAGGTATGTCGAATGGTTAGCAAATATAGTACCTGTTATTAAGAAAAATGGTTCATTAAGAATATGCATAGACTTTAGGGATCTAAATACTGCAACCCCCAAAGATCAATATTCTATGCCTGTGGCGGAAATGTTAATAGATTCTGCTGCAGGATTCGAATACCTAAGTATGCTAGATGGATACTCTGGTTATAATCAAATTTTCATTGCTGAAGAAGATGTTGCTAAGACAGCATTTCGTTGCCCAGGAGCCTTAGGAACCTATGAATGGGTAGTGATGCCTTTTGGTTTGAAAAATGCTGGGGCAACTTACCAAAGAGCAATGAACTCCATATTTCATGATTTCATTGAGACGTTTATGCAGGTGTACATTGATGATATAGTCATCAAGTCTATATCTGCAGAAAATCATCTGCATCATTTGAGCCAATCATTCGAAAGGATGAGAAAACATGGCTTAAAAATGAACCCCCTTAAATGTGCATTTTTTGTGCAGGCAGAAGATTTCCTGGGCTTTGTGGTTCATAAAAAAGGAATTGAAATTAACCAGAACAAGACCAAAGCCATCATGGAGACTAAAGCCCCACATCGAAAAAGGAGCCTTCGCTAGGGAAGATTAATTTTCGGAAGATTCATTTCGAACCTAAGTGGGAAGACATGTGCTTTCTCCACCGCTTGCTTAAAGCAAGGCCAAGCCTTCGAATGCAGCGAAGCACAGCAGGAGGCCTTTGACAAGATTAAAAGATATCTATCTCAACCTCCTATCTTGTCTCCACCTTCATGGGGAAAACCCATGAGATTGTATATATCTACGTCTGAACTTACTATAGGTAGTATGTTAGTACAGGAAGACAGTAGTGGCATCGAAAGAGCTATATATTACTTAAGTAGGGTGTTGAATGATGCAGAAACTAGATATAGTAATATAGAAAAGTTGTGTCTGTGTTTATACTTTTCTTGTATGAAACTCAAGTATTATATAAAACCTGTTGATGTTTATGTTTCATCTCATTTCGATGTTATTAAACACATGCTTTCCAAGCCAATAATGCATAGCAGAATTGGTAAATGGGCATTGGCCTTGACAATATGCTTTGACTTTATGCCTTTAAGAGCAGTGAAAGGCCAAGTAGTTTCGATTTCATTGTGGACCATTCATTGGTCGAACAGCCTGTCATGGGTTATGTCGAAATGAAACCTTAGAAGCTGTACTTTGATGGTTCGACCCATAGAGAGGGCACTGGTGTTGGAGTTCTTATAATTTCTCTTGAAGGAATTCCAACAAAATTCAAGTATAAGTTAGATGGCCTCGTTGCTCGAACAACGAAGTTGAATCTGGGCCATTGTTGGACTTGAAGCTTTGTTGGAATTGGGGCAACTAGAGTCGAAATCAAGGGTGATTCGAGTTAGTAGTCAAGCAGATAACTAAGGAATATAAATGCATAAAAGAAAATCTGATGACATACTTTGTCATAGTTAATAGGCTACTCAAAAAATTCGAATACATGGACATTCAACACATACCAAGAATAGAAAATCAAGAAGCAAATGACCTAGCACAATTGGTTTGGGATATAAAGTTTCGCCAAAAACTTTGAGGACTTAATCGAAATAAGAGGAAGAGTCATGGCTACTAGACTTACACCATCAGATCTAGAGAATATCAAAATATGTTATGGTGATAAAGATAGGTTCGAAGTATTAGCCATAGACACTCTAACAGATACAGATTGGCGAAATCCATTAATAAGGTATTTAGAAAACCCAACATTGAATGTAGATAGAAAAATAAAATATAGAGCGTTGTCATATGTCCTTATGGGAAATGAATTGTTCAAGAAGACCCAAGAATGTGTGTTACTAAAATGCTTAGGAGAAAGTGAGGCATATTTAGCACTATCAGAGGTCCACAATGGGGTATGTGGGGCACATCAAGCAGGTCATAAAATAAAGTGGCTGCTATTTCGATATGGTATGTACTGGCCCAGTATGCTCAAAGATTGTATAGATTTTGCCAAAGGATGTGAAGAATGCCAGAAACATGCAGAATTCAACATGCTCCTGCAAGTGAGTTGCATTCGATCATTAAACCATGGCCCTTTAGAGGATGGGCCTTAGATTTAATAGGAGAAATCAATCCTGCTTCATCCAAGGGTCCGAAATATATCCTGGTAGGAATAGACTATTTCACCAAATGGATCGAAGCAATACCATTAGTAGCTGCAGACCAAGAGGCTATCATCGAATTCATACAGAAACATATCATCTATAGGTTTGGGTTGCCAGAGAGCATAACCACGGACCAAGGATCTATGTTTACTGGTAAAAAGATGCAAGAATTTGCCCAAGAAATGGGGTTCAAGTTGCTAACGTCAACACCATATTATGCTCAGGCAAATGGTCAGGTCGAAGCAGCCAACAAAGTAATAATAGGTCTAATCAACAAACATGTTGGTAAAAAACCAAGAAGTTGGCATAAAACTTTAGATCAAATACTATGGGCATATAGAACATCTCCCAAAGAGGCTACTAATACTACACCCTTCCAATTAACATTTAGTCATGATGCAGTCTTACCAGTAGAAATTCATCTACAATCAGTTCGAATTCAAAGGCAAAATGAAATCTCATCTTCTTTATATTGGGAAATGATGATGAATGAGTTGGTCGAACTAGATGAAGTTAGATTGCATGCTTTAGAAGTCCTGATGAGGCAAAAAGAGAGAGTGGCCAGAGCATATAACAAGAGGGTGAAAGGTAAAACATTCAGTATTAATGATTTAGTGTGGAAAGTTATATTGCCCATGGACAAGAAAAATAAAGCATTAGGTAAGTGGTCACCTCATTGGGAAGGACCTTTTCGAATAGTGAAAACATTTTCAAACAATGCGTATGAAATCGAAGAGGTGGAAGATGACAAACGAATCCTAAAGGTTAATGGGAAGTATTTAAAGAAATATAAACCACGCCTGCAGGAGGTTCGAATAGTAGCAACGTGAATCATAAACAGATAACTCGAAGCCAAAATGGTGAAATTAGTTGCCAAAATGGC